>CM036942.2:31229038-31409405 GCA_020352615.2 Yoshiicerus persimilis
AATCGGGATATCTACTAAATGACAAGGGAAACTCATGTTTCCAAAAATCTATTAACTCATATGCATGCTTGCTTACCGATGATTAAACAGCGTCGTTACAACTATTTCTAACCTTCGTACAGGGATCGTAAAGTTACTTTTAGATTTATGCAGTAATTGTAATTAGGGATATGCTATGTATGTGTGTAACAAGCTTAGTTAGTACTCTTAACGAATGAGGATAGTAATGTCATTAACATCATTAACAAAGATTTAGGATTTCTGCTGTCTCATTCGGGTGGAATTCAATCACGAACTCGAATAACGACACGCTATTACGTTTTATATCTCCTATAGACTTTACTACCGTGCAGAATGATGACGTGTAGCAGTACATGTCTCTCTGCCGATAATATTGTAAGATATAGCTCGTACAAGTCTAATAGGAAACAGTAATACCCTTCTGCACTCTAATATACTAATGTATCCAAAGTAATGTTCTAAACAGCATTAAATGCAGTAAACTTGCATTTTGGTGGATATTTACAACAATTTCACAGAATTGTGTTTTATGTTATGGCCCTTTTCCTTTCCCTTCGAATTTACCGTCTCATCTATCCAACCAGGCAAGATATTTTATTTCCCACTGCCTACACTACACAAAGCAACAGCGGCTTAAATCAAGTTGCTCAATCTGAAAGTACGTTTAAAATGTTTGCAACAGTGTAAAATGCGAATGTAAAATGCGAATGAATCTTGTACTGTACAATGTATTATTTGCAGTTTCCTAATTGCTCGATACAAATGACATTGACGGAATAAGGACAAACATTCTATTTTGTTTACTGGTAATACTACTCTGTATTTTGCTGTACATAGTTATAACAATACAAATAAGTTATGTAATAGAAATAAAACTGCGGTTGAATTTTCAAATGCTACAAATCTACACTGAGAAAGAGTATATAACTGTATGGGTAGTTTCTGCAGTAAAAGCGCAGTGTAAGGAGTGGAATTGCATTGCGATGATTGTCTAGTCACTTCGTTTTGTAATTCTGTGTTTGTCAGTAGTCTTATTGAGTCTTTGGTATCGACATGCCTTGTCAGTTGCACACTGCACATAGAATGCAAAATGCAATGATGATGATAGATTTGAGTTCGCTTCTTCTTCACGTCACATCCCATCAAAATAATCAACGTCAACTCACCGAATCCAGCACTGCTCAATTTTCAACTTCATTTCACATTTCATAACTCGTCTTACATCACATCAGCCTCTCTTCACCTTCCTAAACCTCTGTCAACAAAATATTCTCCTTTTATTCATATTTTACCTTTCCTGGTTTTTACTGGTAGTAAACATCTGTTAGTACCGTTATACCAAAATATTATAATAAAATTGCATATGATCTGCTTATGTAATTATTAATAAAATAAATATCATAAAACTGTAATTTGTAAAATGGTGTACTATACAACTTCTTTTCGTCTATGTAAATATGAAAGATTTTAATTTAAAACTGTTTGCAAATGCCAACGGGAAAATTATATAAAATCCAACTACCTTTCTATTATGAACTAGTTACCTACATTTCCTTTTCTAAAGAATTGTTCCTGCTTTTTTCATTTCGTTACATATTTTAATGCAATAATCGTGTGCCACTAGTGTATTATCTATGAACGGAAAAATAGTTTTCGAATTAGAGCATTGTAGGTATTTCAGGGCAGGGACTATGTGTTGGACTATTTATTTCTGGGAATCGGAAACTGGGGTTTACCTATTGCTACACTATTACGGGAAAAAGCACGTTCAAACATGAAGGCAGTTTTGAGAATAAATAATATGGATTGAATTAGAATATCTATGCACTTTAGAAGATTTATGAAGAATAATTGGCTAGTTAGCCAATTTAGATTTAAATTTTACTAAGGAAAGTTTAAAACGTTATTAAGAACTGGGTCAAAGAAATTTATACGCTAATTACATTTAGGTATATCGAGATTTTATTAAGATTAGGCGTATTTTTGTGAATTCTCAATTGATACAATTGTAATACTAGTAGAGGCGTTTGGAAGAAATCGTGCCAAATGGTTTACAAAGCGACTTGACTAGATTAGTGAAGAGTCTTTATTTGTGGCTCCTTTTCTATTGTGTTCTATCTGGATTATCAGCGATTGTATTTAACCTTGGGGAATGCAGAAGCAATTAATTCATGTAACAGATTGCAGAAGGTAGCTGTAACTTGCAGTTTGCGTGTAAAACTAAATCACTAGTCAAATGTAACGATATTGGTTGTTGGTGTGCTATCTCCGCTGATACTTATTACAATTAGAATTACAGCTTAACCAGAAGTTACACTTATCTGGTTAAAAGGTCAATAATTGAGAGAATGTGTAGTGAGATAGGAGAGCGGATAAGTTAAGAAATGTGGCAGAGTTTTATACAGGTCGGTGGGTCGGCATTCTTATAAAAATATGAGTGTAGCATCTCTGCTAATTGTACATATGCAATGGTAGGTACACAACAGAAACGGACGGAACGTGGCGAACCGACACGAAAGTGCAATGCCAAAGCCAAAGTCAGGCAAGCGCTAAGCGCCACAGCAAATGAGTCTCGTAAATCATGACGCCTAGAATTTATTTTTATTGACATTTTAATTGGTTCGTAAATTTCATCTAAATTTGGATTAGGAACATTTGGCTACCACGCTTACACGACTGTGGATCACATATTTATACTCGTAACGTAATTTAGAGCTAACACTAACTACTATTACGCTATTATTTACCTACGGCAGTGTTAAGCACATTTATTTTCATTGTTCATAATACTTTTCATACTTCAAGCCAAGCCATACGGCATATGTACACTATTGGCATTTTGGCATATACTCCATAATGTAACACATTACCGTAGACTAGAGTACAGTGCAAGGCTTACTGTTCAATTCCATTATTACATTACAGTAATATACTTAGTATGGTTATGTCTATTACTAGTTTACTATAAAAAAGTCCTTTGCTTTTCTACAGATAACAATAAGGTTCTTGGTTCTCGGTTTGTGTTATGTTTTGTCACTGAGCAGTGTGTATTTGCCTTGGTAGTCATGTCAAGTGAGTTTATATTTGTAACACTGCATTCTACACAGCGTAGTAAATGCAACGATGATATAACGGGAGATTACTTCCTCAGATTTTCTGGTGCACTAGGAATAATACTCTTTTCACTTATATCTTTCTGTTAAATCGTTAAAAGTTAAGCTAATACTACATACATACTATTCCAGTTACGTTACTGTTTACTACTTACTTGTGGTATGCTATCTATTATGCTATGGCATTGGGAGTAGACAGAGAGAGGTACATGGAACATCGATGAACTCGTACCGTCTCGTGTTTTGACTCTTCTTCCAATATCTCTGGGCAATATCGTAAAACTATAAGCACTATAAGGATTACTGAACTAACTACAAATACAAAAACTGCATTGTACAATATACTTTGTTTCTACACATGATAGTTTCGGCATGTATACTTGTTAGTGTTAGTGTTAGTCTAAGAATTCTTATTGCACTACTACACAGTACTACTAATACAGTAGTATACGACAGGATATGATATGATTCCAGAAATCTAGATTCCAGCTGTGCACCGCTCCAACAGTGGAAGAACGAAAAGTTGGCCATTTTCCAATTTTCTCCCATTCTTTCGTTTCTACTCCTTTTAGGCATTCAATTCAACCAAGTCAACTCCTAGACAAAATAGCACTTTATCTATATACAAACTCAACCAGTATGGAATGGAGCAAATAGGGAACATTGCCCTTTTGTTCTCTTCTTCTTTTACTCCTCCAAACATTTTCATCTAATATAATGTAATGTCTCATGAATCCTTCCTACACAACTAACTATACATAAAACGTATTTTTTAACATTATATAAATGCAAATATTTTAGACTTTTTCACTTTTTATACACTATTTAGGCAAATCTCAAATACTATTACCTACATTCCATTCCTGTACACCATAGTACACAGTTGAAACACTTTTATTACAGTGCCCTATTTTCTATCGCGTTATAAAATATTACGATGAAGTACATTTCTCTTTCGAAAGCATGTCAAATTATTCGGATGTGGTTTGGTTATGTAGGTTTTTATTTATGGAGTATTGCAATATAACACTATACTAACGGTTGTGTAGATTTCCCATCTGATAAATCGGTATCGTAAAATTATTTATGATAATAAAAGTTTCAGAGAGCATTTTCATCATCAAAAATGCCAAAAATCACAAAAATTAAAGTTGGCTCAGTTATGCATTAATAATTCAGCGAACTTATTCTTGTATTCCTCCAGAATCAATACACGCTCGTTTCCATTTATTCATTTACAAGTGTCTTATCCGAGACTCCTCGCTATATTTCACGCTTGGCTCAGACTAATTTTTAAGTGCATTCTAATTTCCTTTGTCTGTTAATGAGATATGAGACAATCTGAGATTTTTGGCTATTCTTTATGTAAACTTTGCAAGAGAATCGGATTTCTTTCTATTCTTGACTGTTCTGCAGACTGTAGCATATGAAAATTAATTATAGTATTACCCATTCCGATAGTAATAGTTGCTTGGTATTGTATTTATGTAGCGACTAAGAAACGTAAGTAGTATCTGTAGAGAGTTAAGAATACTCATTAATTTATCTGTCAGCATGCACAATCTTTACGGGGGAACGGAAGGAACTTTCACAAGTCACACTGTATCCATACTGTACACAAGTCCAACAAATCTTACCGAAATGAAAATCTTGTTTACAAGAACAAGATGGAACGAGAAGGCGAGCCAAGCCAGGCCAAGCCAAGCCACCCACTTTGTTTTTTAGCAAAGTAAACGTTTCATCCTATCTCTCTTCCATAAAGTTAGAGCATCTGGAGCCAGACTGGCAACCGGTACAAACAATACCATGCCACACACCACACTAGAATTCTGGACAGTTTTCCTTGCGCGAGAACGAGAGCGACGACAGAAAATCACTCTCGTCTCGTCTTGCCAACTGAAGTGACAAAAAATGGATTTAGGGTGGAGACGACGAGGAAGACAAGAAAGCAGAACCTATTAGAAATCATTATGAGTAACTTCCGACACAGACCTATCTCTATACAAATCTACATTGCTTTCCTATAAGTTCAGTTATGAATATTAAACGCTACTTACAAGTTTAAACTCAAATTGTAATATTAATAAGAAAAGCACGAGCAGATGCAAAGCCAATTTTCTTTGCTAATTGTAAATATACACTAACATTAATGAATTATTGCAACACAGCTGCGTTTGCTGACGAGACATTACCTACCGAGAGACGTTACATACCAGTACCTTTACCTACCCATGACTTTACATACCGAGACATTACATACCCATACATTTACCTACCTAGACATTACATACCGAGATGTTACATACCCTTACATTTACCTACCCATGACATTACCTACCGAGACATTACATACCGAGACGTTGCATACCCATACATTTACATACCCATACCTTTACCTACCGAGACACTACATACCGAGACGTTACATACCCATACCTTTATATATCCATACCTTTACCTACCGAGACATTACATACCGAGACGTTGCATACCCATACATTTACATACCCATACCTTTACCTACCGAGACACTACATACCGAGACGTTACATACCCATACCTTTATATATCCATACCTTTACCTACCGAGACATTACCTACCGAGATGTTACAGTGCAGTCCAGTGCTATGTCTTATGTCTTAAGAGACGGTCGGGAAGTGCATAAGACATAGCACTGGACTGCACTGTAACATCTCGGTAGGTAATGTCACGGGTATGTAATGGTATGGGTATGTAACGTCTCGGTATATAATGTCTCGGTAGGTAATGTCACGGGTAGGTAAAGGTACCGGTAGGTAACGTCTCTCGGTAGGTAATGTCGTGGATTCGCTGCGTTTAATTAGGGTCGTAGATTGTAAAACCCCTTCTTTAATAATTCGTTATACTTTTGATTTAGTAAGAGATTATTTTTCTTTACAATTTACTAGTCCTTATGACACGGGGACAGATAAATAATTAAGATAACACGAAATTAATGTAATTGCTCGTTACTGGTAGACAGAAAAAGACATGACGATGACAAGAATAGAGATGTGTCCATTAGATATCTAAGGATAAAATTATGTGGTGTAACTCAATAGTAATATTATTGGAAGAAAAAACAAAAGGATCATTACATGTAGTTCTTGTCGGAAGAAATAGTAATCTTGGGCATGGTTGAGTTGACTCTCTGTTGGTTGTGTGGTGTGTAAAACGAAATGGCTTTTGTTGTGGTCCAATCACATAATTTTATTAGAAACAATCGAGACAGTGCACCGTTTCTTATTCTTGACGTGATAAGCCGAATCATAAAATGTGTTTGTTCTTCCGTTTCTACTTTTGTTTTGCCTTTCTCCCCCTTCTGCTTGGTTCATCTCCGTTTGCTCGTCTTCCCCGTTTCATCCCGCATTTGAGTGACGTTTTAGTGTTCTAAATGTATCAGTGTATTTAAGTAAGTGTGGATCTGTAGGTACAAATGTACGTAGAGGGAAAAAATCCACTCGTGTGGTTTAGTTTGCCGTGGCTTCGTTTTCTATGCACTATCACGTTTATCTTTTGTAAGTAGTAAGTGAAGGGAAGTCAACTCGAGGAAAAAACGCATCAAGATGACTACAATTTGTGCATGTAATAGTCTACCGAGTTTTTTGTATTCAGAGACGCAGCAGCAATGTTACGGACTTACTTACAACTTACGGACCCTTTTGCAAAAAGAGATTTCTTCCTCAGTTCAGCATCTGCCGAGTCTTACACTTCACATATATTACCTGCCTACTACTGCGTTCACTACATATTTCAACCAATACCTATAACCTACCCAAATAACAAACACAAACAGATATAGCTACCATTATAAATTGCTAGTGTACACTTTCATGAACAGAACAACTCTATATATAGGTATATCCCTGGGTAGGTGTAAGATATAAGTAGTGGAGTGAGTAAAGTAACATTGTTCATCAATAGTTGAGTTGGCGAAGAGAAGGAGGGGAACTTCATGACTTTTTCCGTGTCCATCTAAAAAATAAATGATGATCCCTTGAAATTGTTGCAACAAGATTTCTTTTTTTAGCGTAGCATCTGAGATCTTTCTCTTTTAGACTATAAATATATAACCTAGTGCTGTTTACTTGTCTGATTTTTGATTTCCTCTTTTCTCTGTATAGAATGTATTCTCCTGCATGGAAATACTGAATATATATTACCATTTGCAAAGTTTTTGTTCTTTAAAAGTAGTATTTACTGTTTACATAACTCTTAACATGTATGTATGTGTGTGCTGTGAAAAATATCTAAAGAAAATTCTGTTTGTAACATTTATAAATTATCCTGGAGTAAAGTAAATAGGATGTCTTGACTTGGAGTACATGGTTTGCTGTTTGCTATCCTTATTTGAAAGATTTCTTCAATTTTCTCCCTGTGGTTCAAAAGGCTACAGCAATTTTCTCTGAGTTGGCTTGATGCGGCTTAAATAGAGTTCGGTTGGCTGTGGTGTGTGCACATAAACTATAAACTTGGTTACCTTTTTTTTCTAGTCTCTCCCTTGAGGAAATGTAAGACGCTACAATTTCGTTCTCTTCCTCTAAAACAAGTATTTATCTTCATTAGAGCGTTTTCAATGAATATTACTGACAGGTAAGAGTGTCAAATAGCTCATTTACGTGTTTATCTAGAAAAAATAAATTTCCTAATGTCAGGCCTTTGCATTACAGATAAGATAACCTGATGCTCCCTTTACATTACTTTTCACGTGCTTCCTATGTAGAAATGGAGCCACCGATCCAGGAATAATATATTGTAGTAACTGAACTATATCCAATAATAGGAAGAATTATACATTCATGTTCTCCATTCAATTCTTCCTCTCCTCGTTTGCTATAATACTTCCAATTTGAGAACTTTCGTTTTGCTACAGTTCAATGTTATGCCATTCTATCACATGAAAGGTTTATTCAACTAATAATAAGATAAAATTGGAAAGACAGAGACAAATAGGTAGGTTGTTATTTCCAGACAAAAAATTCAATGCCTGTATGGCTCTTGTTAAAATAACCTTCTTCTATTCATTTCCATTGCCTTTTCGTTCCTGGTGTGTTGTGCTATAGGAGCTATAAAATAACAAAGCCGATTCTAGTCTCATCAAAGCAAATAATAAGTTGAACTGTAAAGTAAGCTGAAATGACAGACGAGACGAAAGAGAATTTGCGGTTGTAGGAAGTCTTCTCTCCTCTTTTCATTTTTCAGATGTCTGCAGACATTATTTTCTAAGTAATGCTCTTCCCTCAAAGGCTAATTCCATCCTATGTAACATTCATTCAACTCTTTTCCTCATGCACGCTACTTTACATATTATATTATAAGCACACATCGCAGGAGCAGTCGCTACAGCAGAAGCACTCTGTTTCATAATAATTTTCTTACGCTACACTACTCTGGCCTTAATATGTACAAATGCGTGGAATCACTACAACAAGAAAAATCTTTTTGTAATTTAGATTATACAATGTTACAGTTCGTAGGTTCTTAGCTACCTATATCATAAATATTTATAACCATGTCAATCTAACTTATACTTCATTCTATACCTACCATGCAAAAGTATTTATGTAACTATTAAGTAGCTCTTACTTATTTCTATCCTCTGTACTATTGCATTGCATTATTAAAACCTCAATAAATCCTTATCTGCTAACTACTCCTATGTTTAAAAATTTGGTAAAGCATTATGTATACCTCAATTTTTTATTTAAATCAAATTTACTTTTAAGAACACATTATATTTACGTTTTCTATATACTTTCATTAGTTTATGATATTACATGCACAACTACTTCTCGTAAGACTACGATACATTATCATTTTGTGCTTTGAAGTACACTTTGGCTCCGCAAAGCATCTGTCGACTCAGTTTTTCTGCTATTATGTAAATATATCTAATGCTTGTCGGCTTGACTTTATTTTGAATTTTGACATCATGGCTGTATGAACATAGGGAAAAGGGAAAAGCAGGAGCTTCATATTAAATCGATTTGCAGTGTTCTTAATTCCTGTGAATAATAGCCTGGATTTCTCCTTCACCAGTTTTAATGGACGTAGGTAGTCTTTCCTCATTTGGAATTACAATGCCTTTCTTTCTACTCTGGTTGGTATTAGTTTTCGGTGTATAAATAGAAATATGAGTAGGTTTAATGATTGAAGAGGCAGGGTGCTTCCACGTAACTTACTATTGCAGTGTTATATAACCCTTTACGGGAGCTGGTATTAGTAAATGTGTTGGCAATAGATAATATCTGTAATATGGTTATAATGTATCTAATGTTTCTAATACTTTTCTTATTCGTATAACCATTCATTTTGAGTTGTGAGTGATATATACCATTTTAGTAGGGAAATAGTGTAATGTGTTATACATGCTGTGCAAATAATTCTAATTCTAAGTGAAAATATACATCGGTGAGAATTTCTGAAATTGCTTTCCTGTTGAGTCTAATATTGAACGTGTTTAGTCTAGTATAATGTGAAGCGAAAGCAGAATGATATGTAATGTGTACATTTTTGCCGTAGCATAAAAATCAATTTTCGCACACTGTACTGCGTATATGAATAATGTATATTGAATGTAATGGCATAAATATAGAAAATACAGTAACTGTGTAGCATAAGTAAGTTAAATAATAAATTGTTTTGCTAAATTGCTTACTTTGGTGTATATGTAATATATTTTTGGCATTTAGTACCCCATAAAACTGAAACACTGGTCAGGCTGGGTCTAATATTTTTGGGCGTACACACTTGTTTAAATGTATTGTAACAATAATTCTGGTTTATACTATACTTTATGTATATTATTGTACGTATTAAATAATTAAATTCATATTTAAAGGGAAGTATTAGCGTCCTTGTGTCGGAGCCTAAGCTCTTTGTTAACATTCATGTTTAGTTTGTGTTTACAGTTTAAAAAAGAATTTGCTCACAAATTGAGAGTTATTTATTGAATGAGCGTTTTAAGGGTAGTAAGGTTTTTAAATAAGCTGTTTTCATGCAACGATAATAATTATAGGCTGTCCCAACCTAATAATCGTTTCGGTAGTGAAAATAAATAGTGATATTAGAGTATAGTAGTAGGAAGGACACGAAAGGACCTTGTATTAGCATTATGCAAGATATAGGAATTATATATAGTGAGTCTGGTAACAAACATATACTTAGGGCAGTAGTCCATAGTACGGAGTCTATAATAGTTTGAAATAATGGTTTGGTAAGCCTTCAAGTGTATTTTTGTAGTAGGCGGGTGGGCTTGTTCCCCCACACGGAATATCCGGCAAACTCTCTCTCTCAAGTTCGGCTCTCCTGGTCTTTTCAGTCTTACACGAGACCTTTGCTTTATTTTATGGATAAAGTTTCCATTGTGTTCTGTTTTCCATCGCAATATATTTGCCATATCAGTTTGACTCGTATCATATCACAATGTAAAATATCGGGCATTAATATACCTAGAAGTACATGGAGACATGCATGCAAGTACTAGGTGTGTGTAATACAATAGTTTTAGCGCAGATGGTAGTGTTACGTGTACTATAGCAGCTGTCTGGCCTATAATGCAGAATTTCAAAGAAAAACGACCTTGTCTTGCTGTAGTTTACTTTTGCTGATACATAAATGCTCTGCCTGACTTCAGACTTAGAGTTTGTGAGCCGGCATGGCAGCAATAAGGTTTTAATTCAGGGAGTTACGCCTATCACACGTTCACCATCAACATTGCAGCTAGTGCATGATGGACAAGACTTGGAGACTTCTCCATTCCCATTGTCTCTGTCTTTCTCGGTAGAATGTCTGCCTTTTCCTTAAAGCGTAATATATTGCAGGGTTTATAAGCACTTTGGTATACTGTGTAGGCGACATGAAAATCAAAATGGAGATGGAGTAAGATAAATGGGAATTTTCTTTCTCTCCTCTTTTTCGTCAATTTCGCTGTGAACTGCAGTGCGACGTACTTCTCGTAGAGAATTATACACAAGTAAAAATATGTACAATAGTCAAGTAAAACTTTCGGATTGTAGCCTTCGGACTGTTTTCTTGCCATTTGTAGTACTGCTACCACGACGCACCACTGATTGAGGTGAGTACGGAATACGTATGAAAGAGTACTGAAGAATAGTGAGCTTTTACTAATAGTGTAAAAAGAAAGTAAATTCTGATTGGAGGAAACGATAGGATTCCGTGACTCGTTTCACAGACGAAATGCAGTAGACTGCATTCAGGTGAAGTTATTTCTTTGTTTAGTTTCTTCTGTTTGCATTATGTAAGTAGTATTAAATGATACGGGAGAAATCAGTATCTTAAGCACGTGCCTAAATTTTTATTTCTTTATTGTTTTATTTAGGTACGAGTTTTATAAGGAATCAAGAGTGAGTGCCTCCACGTTTCTAGACTGTGATTCTAATAGGAGAAGTTGAGAAAGGGTCAATAATACACAATTTGTACGTTATTCCCGTAGTTCAATTTACTGTCACTACGTTTTTATTAAAGATAGTAAAAATCCAATAGCGAGATACAAACAATATATTAGAGATTGCTGATATGAATGAGCGAGTGAGGGAAAGTTCTTGAAATGTTTATATTTATCAGTAGTTCTTTTTGTAGTTGCAGTATGTATGTACGTACTCTTTTATTCAACATACCATTTACAAAAAGATTAGGTAGGTACCTATCCACACTTGAGTATAGCAGACTCCGCTAGTTCTTCTATGTAAACGCTATCAAAATTCTTATTTCTAAAGTGTTTCCTTAAGAAACCGCACGAAGAGTCATCAAGGGAGCGAGGAGAGTGTGAGAGCTGTAAACCAAGGAGAAATTCAGTTAAAATGCCAAAGGGCCTTTTGGAGAAAGCTGTAATGGTAGTGAATTGTGAATGTAATGGTAACTTGCTAACCTAGTGTAACTAGGAGCCGTAAGTCTTTGAGGTGCTCACCACAGAAGCATAAATAAATCCGTTTATTTCCATGAGTTATGATGGCGTGAATTTCCTCTGCAATTTATGAGTTTTTTGCCGGCCTTAAGTAAAGTGTCATTTCAGAGCTCGCACGAACCCTATTCCTCCGCTCCGAAAGAAATTTAACTGTGGCACGATGTACAGAGGGAAATGCCAAGTCAGAAATACAGTGTTGGCCGTAAGTCACGCATCATTGGGATATAACATTACGTGTGGCCAGAAATTACGCATCATAGGGAATTAACATTACGGGTGGCCAGAAGTCACGCATCATAGGGAAATAATATTGGTGTTTGAGAGGCGCTTCGGTTCCATTCAATAATCAACTCCAATGCATGTTTATTTGAGAAGGATAACACTTTTTTGTAAGTTCTTTTTATCAAATATGAGTATCGTTTGTGCGATGAAGCTTTCGAAGAAAAAAAGAATGGGAGTGGTAATGTTGGCTGGACGTCCAGACTTATCTACCAGAGCCGTGGCAGTAGGATTCGCTCGGAGACATCCTTTGATAAGGCCATCCACCAATCAACAGTTGTTCGATTGGCTAGCAAATTCAAGAAGACAGGTTCTACAGCTGATGCCCCTCGGTCTGGGGCCTAAGACTGCCACAAACCCAGAGGTTGCAGTCAGCTCTTGCAAAATTTGTTGCAAGTCCAAGAAGATCACTAAGAGAAGTAGCAAGTGGTTTTAACATTTCAAGAACCAGTGTTCGTCCTATCCTAAAATTACATCATTTTAAACCATATAAAATGAAAATTTTGTCTCTGGACGCAGTCAATTTTGGACACTATCTTCGTTAAATTCTTTACGGGGACGGTAAATGGTGAAACGTATCTTGATTTGCTAATGAACGAATTGCTACCGGAACTGGACTTCAGAAAAGGTAAAGGACTTAACTAAAGTCCTTTACCTTTTACACACCAATGTTATTTCCCTATGATGCGTGACTTCTGGCCACCCGTAATGTTAATTCCCTATGATGCGTAATTTCTGGCCACACGTAATGTTATATCCCAATGATGCGTGACTTGTGGCCAACACTGTAGATATTCCTATGGAAGATCAACCAAATGGAATAAAATACAAGTTGAAATGCTCTTCTATGGCATATTCACTGTAATAACTGAAAAGTGAAGAGCCTTTTTAACACGGCGCTCTCCGTGCATCTCCCAAATAACTTGGCACGCTCCTCAGATACACATACCGGCATTTCAAACACAAATCCTCTTATCTTATACTTATTTCTTCATGACCTATTTCACTTTCTCCAGTTTACAAAACAAAATACTAAAAAGGTAATAAACAGGCAATTGACTATCATAATAGCCATCTACAGTAAACCGCAGTGCTTTGTTGTGTACGTATATGCTGTATTTATCCTCAAATGATTTATGCATACTTTTTATGGTAAATCTCAAAATAATATCACAATTATTAAAGGTGGGTATCTTTATAGTATTTACGGCATAAAATTCTTTTTTACACCTTATTTGTTACTGTCGTGTTGTAAATGTACTGCGATTTCCCTAAGTTTCTACTACATCTACACATGTATTCTTATTAAAATACAACTACACATGCTTGTTAAAAGTGTGTCACCAAAACAAAATGTCAAAATACAAAGGACATTGTTTGCTACACTGTTAAAAAGCAGCACACATAGTTATAACTTTCTTTACAATGTATAATCGTATTAGTATGAACTTAAAGAAAGTTGACACAAGGAGTAGATTTCACTTGAGTGACGCAGATTAGTCAGTACATAAGTCTACTACGTGTACGTCCTTGAGAAACTTAGATTTTAACAACCTCTTTCCTTCTAGACTGCTAATTTTCGGATTTTCGCTACCCGAGTCTTACGAACAATTACTTGGGCGCAGAAGTGTTCCTTGGTTTACTTTTCTCGTTGGTATAGGTTAGTTACCTAAAGTTGGCCTTGCTAACATCAAGGAGCTCGCTGTACTTTACTTTCAATCACTCAGTCTTCAATTTCTGGTGCACGCCTACATTAAACTTTAGAATTCCTGCTGTGACCATATATTATACAAAGTAAACACATGCAATGCGCCCACGTGAAATACTGCAAATAGTATAGCATTACATCTTAATATCAAAACTTGAAACTACTAACACATAGCAGTAAAATGTTTTATTTACATTTAATAAACAGGTACCACATTTCACACTAATAATTTTTGAATGAAACTTTCATAATGCTAATCACGGAGTAAGTTTTACTTCTCTAAAATCAATTTCTTTGGGATTTCCGAGTTTATATAGGCGAATACTAAACTTAATATCAACATTCGCCTGTATTGATCCATTATAAATTCCTTGAAGGCATTTTTGCACTCCGATGACCTAACAAAATTGGTTACATTATTATGAGATCTGCCTAAAAATTTTGCAAGGCTTTTGTAATAAATCATAAATATTTTATGCAACCATTGTTTGCATTTTGCATGCAGTATAGCAAGATACCAGATATTATTGCGTTTTGGTACCCAGTACCTAGAAACCTTTAATAATAGCTGTAATGTAATACACAATTTCTATTTTTCTATATAATTAGGGAATTAGCACAGATATAGATTACACTATTACATTAGGAATTAGTAATATTTGTTATCAATTTGTGTACGCGACAAAATATTTTTCCTGACGAAAAGTACTTTTTAATTATCTAAGGTTTGCAATAGGATTTCCTCCCTGTTCTATTGTACGAAATGAAAGGTAAAGTCAATATTACTTTTGGAAAGGGAAAAGTGAAGTCAAATATAAATGGTTGAATCATGTTGAGTAAGAGTAGTAAGCCCATTAGACGAGAATAGGAGAATCATTCGGTTTTGTTTAGTGGGAGCGTTCATGACACCACGAAATTAACTGTAGACATAGACAGTGTAAGAGAGAACATTAGTCGAACTGAAAATGGTGCGGTTGGTTGTTTCTCGGGCAAGTAATGAGTTAAAATCCATTTGGTAAGCATGAAAAAGGAGGATTCTATAGATTATGATGCTATATTCTCGCTCCTGCACATCCCCACTGAATACACACGCCGTATGCATATATGAGCATATAAAAAGACCACTAGCACTAACTTAGGCATTGTAATCTCTATGAAACGTTAGCACCCAACTCGAATTCTAATTCCGAGTTTGGTGCTGCCAAGGCGAGTTACATATTTCAAAGTAAAACTGAGAACTGTGGAGTTTATCCGAAAATGTAGGTTTGTAGGGAAAGGAGGGCATTGCCAGAGTAAGAGTAATGCAAGACTCCTAGTTTAGATTGTTGGTTTTGGTAATTAAAATGCGACTTGTATTACCATTTCACCACCACAGAATAGCTCAGAAGGTACTTAAGTGAAATCGGAGCAGAAGCACAAAGCTAATCTAACTGATATGACTTACTAATATAATAAAACCAAGATGTTCTTACATTTTCATCATTCATTCCACATGCTATATTTTCTAAGCCATTTTTAGGAAACACAAAACTCTCCGGCTATTTATTGCAAATTTTAATCCTTTTCCCCGAGTAAACATTCTCTTTTTTTAGACGGAAAATCCCCAATGAGTGCAAACTCTGATTGGCAAATCCCACATGTTAGGAAAAAATTATATTTTAAAACTTTTGTGGCATATGAAATCGTTTCAAAGTCTGAATACTGCCACGTATTGCATGAAAATCACAATTTTGGGAAAAATAACATTTTGCAGAATTATTATCAACAATTTCAATTATTTTAAGTCATTTTTAGTTTTTCATAAATCTGAAAAAATTCGTTTTCATTATATTATGCAGATTCTGAAAATTCTAATAAGCATTACAAATTCGTACCAACAGGTAGTCATTGTTTATTACGAGACACAAATGACACAATGCAAAAACTAAAAAATACGAGGAAATGTTCATAATAATGTAATAAAAAGGTACACTGTATTTTTGTCAGGGGAAATATCTCACATTTATCTTTTCTGACGAAATCTTCCTTCTCCACGCAAAGAAAGATTTCGTCACAAAGGAGATTTCTTAGTCAAGAGAATTGGATAGTGGAAGGTACTGGTGTACTTTAAACCCAGGAACAAGAAAGATACATAGCAGAAGTGAGTAAGGGAGGGTATTCATGTATACGTGAGTACTTCTCAGTGCTTATATATTAAAGCAGTGCTTCTGTGAACTAAACAACTGCATTTGTTCTTGTATCGTTGGTTGAGCAGAGCAGAGCTACATTTCGAGTAACGTGTAAACAAACAAAGTTCTCGCCTTGCATATGGAAGTAGGTAGAGAGAAGAACTGAAAATGTGTATTAAGTTCAGTTTCTGCACAGATTTAGAGTAGCCAAGAACTACGCAAGGACTCATAATATATTTACACGTATTTTGTAGGTTAGTACATGTACTATACTAGTATTTCTATCTACATTCTGAATTACATAATATTATCTCGTTGCGATTAGGTAACTATATAATACAATACAGGGTATATTATCTAATATAGTATATCTCAGAAATGTTCCTAGTTTCAAATTCTGTAAAATGTAAACTGTATATAATATGCTTAGAGTACAGACATGTATGGAAATGAAATAGTAGAAATTCTTTAAATGTGATTTGTCACAGGAGTAAAAATAGTTTCTCTGTAGGAAGTGTACTCTGTAGTTTACACTGTAGTAGTAAGTAGGTATTCACATACATAAAAAGATGAAGGTAGCAACAGAAATTGTATACATTGAATAGTAAAGCTAGGAAAATATATATAGAAATGGTTACATGTGTGAGTATTGGAAAATATAAGATATTACGCAGGTACCTACTTGTGTGAATACTTGTCACTTGTATAATACAAGGTTGTAGTGGTGCGCAGACAGCCGGCAAACAAACCTTTTTTGCATTTTACTTTGTATTTGTATGTCAGGACTTACTTAGCATGCTATTTTGCAGAAATACTATGTACATAAAGAAAGCAAACTATAAATAGTAAAATAGGACATTACACATGGACTTTACACTTTACATAAGGGTGCCACCATATTCCAATTTCGTGTACTGAAACATTCTCAAAGAAACTTATGGAGAAATATTGAGGATATGAAAGGTCCATAGCAATGCCCAACAAACAGAAACTCTGGTAGACTAGACGGTTCGCCTTCGCAAATGGTACATAGACGAAGTGGTAGGTAAATACAAACAACACATATTGAACGTGTAGACTCACTCACTGCTACCTTCACAGCACAGTAAAAGATCAAATCCACTTCAAACGCTACAAAAGAAAGAGAGACTTGAAACAGCAAATAAATGACAAGCTGTAGTACAACTATTTCTCATTCACATTCCTCTGCATGCAATTCATCCTCTCTTTCTCCGAATTTTGCCCTCTTCACTACCAGACGAGTAAAGCTCTAGCTATGTATGAATGTATGCTGTAGACAAACAATTATCAAACTCTGCTCCCGCTACGTACTTTTGTTTACTTTGACAAACTGTAAATGGTTCATGTACAATACTACAAACCAAATTACTTTTTAATATTATTTTCAACGATTTATACCGAAAGACAAAGGAGAAATAAAGTAAAATGATTCTTATGCCATGTACTATTGCTTTGTTCACAACTGCCACTGCTACTAAATAGGCAATAGCAGTTGCTAATAAAATGGCAATTCAAACCAAAGTGGTGATCTGATTAAAGTGGCAGATATTATTGTGCTTTAAGGTCGGGTCTGCCTACAATATTGCTTCCCATGCATTTTCGTTGTAGAATTTGATTTACCTAATTCCTCTGGTAAAGTTATGCTGCCCTTCTAACCTATATTGTATTTCCCGTCTGCTTCAACATCAACTTCTCAACATATGAATAGCATTTATAAGCAACACAACAATTTAAGTTTGAATTTAATGGAATGATTGCATTCTAGACTAACTTTGTACATATTTGCATATAATAGGAGGGGAATGTGCAAATACATTATGCTATTATGTAAATTAGTAAATTTTCTAGGTATTCTATTTGTTCTAAATTGGGGAGCAGAAACAGAGTGCTTGAATAGTTTAATATGTTTTGTTTGTTCCCTTTCATGTGCTAGTAATTCCCATTGATAACGAAGAGTACAGAGGACGAAACGATCTAAAGAGCTAGTTGACTTGATTCTATTATCACTTAGGCGCCCCATTGTTTTCTAGTGCTACAGTTAGAGCTACAATATTTGTTTTCTAGTAGTTCATAGTCAACCCTTTATTACACTTTCACTAAAAGACATACTTCCCCACTAACAGTTTTAGTAGTCGCTTTAAGTATTTGACTGAGAAAGAGGGAAAGTGAAAAATATGGAAAAGACTGAAAAGTACATTCGTAAGTTTCTACAATTTCAACAATAAATGACAGTTGTATTATATTATTATCATGAAACGATTGTAAAGATCTGATACTTAAACACTCAAGTCGAAGGCCATGTTACGATGCTCCATAACATTTATGGGAGTGTTACTTATACGTTTATGATTTTGTCCTGTGTACTTTTACGGAGGGAGACATGATTATTGCACGCGTTTTACGTTTACTGTGTAAAGTCCTGTAATATTTTATTGGGGGCAGTCGGCAGTGCTATAATATTTGACTTTGTGTCTATATTGTGTATTTTGCGTAATGTAAACTAAATTTTCGGGGTAAGAGAAAAGTTGGGCATTTTTTCAGTTAGAGTTTTACAGTAGTTATGTGATGTGACGGAAAGTTTGTAGTGCGGAGTAAATAAGTAGGTAGGTTAGCCACTTAAATAAAATATTGAGAGCAAGTAGACATTTGTCGTATTTTGGTATTGCATTTATTTTTATTCTAAGCCAAGTACCTACTTGTTTATGATACATGGACTGCATACTGGACAGAATATCCTGGAAATAATACAAGTGCTAAAGATAAGTGAAGTAGAGTAAAGTGGAGTAGGGAATATGTGTATAGTGTATAGTGCCGCATTGCAGATGTATAACTTTCCTAATATTTCCCTTTCTTTTTATACTCTCGACGAACAACATACACAGCCGTGCCTCCCTGCCCACAGAGAAGTTAACGAAACACAGAACTGAAATAACAGAGGAAGGATGGGAAAGAACTCTATAGTTTGTAGTTGTGTGTAAGAGCAATCTAACTGTTTTATTAGGTGAGCTCATGCCATTCCCATTCTCTACTTTGTCGCTCATTCCTCTTTCTCCAAGAAACTGACACTACTGCGGTGTGCTTCTCCTTGTTCTACCCTCCCGCTACCAGCTCCACTCCACTTGACTTCACTACACTTACTAATACATGACGACACATTCAGTCAAACAGTCCAATCGACAAATTCATATTGAGTTATGCTATTCTGCATTCCGTTCCGCCCCTAGCCCCAACTTTCTTCAGACTTACTATTCTCCAACATTTATTACTACAAACTTTCCATTGTTACTATAAATATCAACTCTAACTTTCTATTTCCTACAAATTCATCAAAATACTTTACAAAGAATATTAGTCTGCCCAAAACTTACAGACCAGTCATAACAGTCTCCAATTTTAACGGGTTTTGTCACAGATCACTTTTCCAATTCCATCACATCACAGGAAACCCGAATTTTTTGGGAATCTGGCCAATTTTTAATTAATTCATCGGTCGAATTGGAATTTTTGAATCTTTACTTCAAATTGACTTTGCAAGAATAATTATTAAATTCTGTACACGAATAGGTGAATTTTAAATGAGTAAAAAATGGAGCGAGACAAATGAGAAATGTGTATAAATTTTGTGTCTGTACTTAGGAGAGCAAATTGTAGGGACTTGTCCTAATATACCATACTTTTTTAAATCGAGAAAGTTGTTAGTTATCTGTAGATGGTAGATTGTATAGTGGTTTGTGTGAAAGTAGTTTATAATGCGTAGGTATTTATAAGAATTACGTGAGCTACACGATACACATGATAATTATGGCGTCTTGTTCATGGCTGACTAGCTACTTGTTAGTTCTTTGTGGCCATTGCATTTCACTCTCCAGATATAACTGCAGTTTTAATAAGTGCCAGCATCGGATGTGTATAGGATATAACTAAGTATCAACTTGTATAAATATAATTTGCGGAGTAACGTGTAAAAGTATATTATTCATCATATTCTGCAAGACAAGAAGTTTTAGTTATTACACAACCCTTTATACTTTATGTTTCCTCATTTCCCAGACTTTCATTTATGTGAGACGCTTTCTCTTTCTCCCGTCTTACTTTTAGCTTATGAGAAAAGCGAACGTGCAGAAATAAATTGCCTCGTTTTCGCATCCTAAAACTCAGTGAGCTTCCAGCAACTTTCTCTAAAAAGAAATGGTTAGTAATACTTGAAACTTATACTCCTCCGGATTCCACAATACTCTCGTAGACACTCATACAGCAATGTATACTTAATATGGCGATCATACTCGTGCTCACGATGAGGAG
This sequence comes from Yoshiicerus persimilis, assembly GCA_020352615.2. Taxonomy (NCBI): domain Eukaryota; kingdom Metazoa; phylum Arthropoda; class Collembola; order Entomobryomorpha; family Tomoceridae; genus Yoshiicerus; species Yoshiicerus persimilis. The sequence continues at coordinate 31,249,596 of CM036942.2, forward strand.
ACGTCTTTAGATCTGTTGTTCACAAATGCACAGTAACCAAATGTAACAACAAAGACTTGTAATACGGATTCCATTTCCTCCCCTCTTCTGTTTCATTTAGTCATTTCTCTCTAACCAATTTCATAACCTTTAGCATTTCCTCCCTGAATCCGTTCCAACCTACAGTTCCATACATCTCTTCCCATCTAATTCAATTTTCAATCTTCCAAACTACAAATATTGATCCCAATGTACAAAATTCCATTTCACACTTTTAGCTCCTCGTGTGATATGGAAAACAGTCCAGAGTGAGGTGAGAGGTGATCAAAATTCAACTTTGACATTTGTTCAGCTTCTCATTAAGCCTCATGTACTCTGCACTTAAACATTTAGCCCTTAAGTAAGGCAAACCACTTCAATTTTTGTAAAATTCATCTTCATCCTACTTAGATTTAACCTTTACTTTCAACTCCATCATCAACTGAACCCAACTAATAAGTTAATGTACGTCAGCAGTATAACCGTACAAATTTAATTACAATCCCATTAGCACTCCTCACGATGATATTTAGCACAGGAATTTACCAGGACATGCTAAAACCTAAAATTAATTTAAAACTCAATTTTATTCGTACAGGAAACGAAACACATATGGAAAATTACTTCAATTGAAACTTTTAATTTTCATAAATTGCCCTGTCGGTTGGTTAACATCTTCACTAATTTCTATTCCACATTATTACATGTTTCAGTTTCAGTACCCATTCCGATTATTAGTACAAACGACATTCCTTAAGTTTCAATATGAATTACCATTCAAATAATTATACAGTGTATCATGTTTCTATGTCTTTGATAGAAATATATTATGTTGCAATTATTTCATTAAATAAGTAAACAGATTGTGTTCTCAGATTGTCCCAGAAAACATTATTTCACAATTATTGAAATTTAAATGTAAATGTGAAGCACAAAAATATTCCACCTATCTAATATCTAGTTAGTACATTCGGATTAGATTCTCAAAAATCGTTCTTGCTTTTTATACTATTTCATTGCTTATGTTTCTACAAATGAAGGTATATTATAGTAAAATAAAATAATTTAAATAATATATATTGTCAGCTTATCTACCTAATTATAATGAGTATCTTGCAGATTAATCTGCTTTAAGTAAAACAAAGTTGACTGATTGTTACTGTAAGCGGAGTAGTCATGTAGGATAGAGAAGGCAATAAAGTTGAATGTTTCACCGTTGATTTCCATTAGGTACCTACTTACCGTATCTTCTATCTGCACAGTAATTTACGTTCCTTTAAGCTCTACTTAGTTACATAATTTATTTTTTGTAGTAAAACTGCTACGGTAGTCCTTGTAACACAGACACAACAATCTCTTAGCAAGAAGCCGGCTCTTTTTACATACAACGTATATAAATGCAATGCAGCATGTACAATATAACTTGTAACAGCATTACTACATAGTTAATACATAACTATAACTTAACACAGTACTAAATTATTACTAAATACCTAAATTATTATTATACTCATTTCGACTCATTTGCAGTAAATAGGTAAACATTTTATGTTCGTACGTATTTAGAATACTTAATATAAATTTACTATGATTAATTGGTATAGGTATAAAAATAAGACGTTACCATTACATAAATAAAAGTAATAGTAGTAAATCATGTCGTAAGTGTCATGTAAAGCATTTGGAAGGCATGCTTAGTAGTCTTATTGGTGGTTTATACACAGTTGAATGCTTTTAGTTATTTCGTTGAAAGGAATTGACGGATGATGGTGGCAAGTCAAAGTCAAGCTGGTTGAGAAGAAATCTTTGTTGCATAGCGAATCTATTTATGTTACTGATAATCAGAATCACGGCTGTTCTTTATTCTGCTCGAAACTCGTATTGCCTATAGTTTTACAAGGTATAACTATAGGAGGTACCTGGTTGTTACATTCTTAGAATGATGTTGCAACATTATGCATGTAGCATTTGGGAAAGAGGATATCGTCCTAGTGGTATAGGTCAACTACCCCAACCTCGAGTTGTCTTTAGTCATTTATTCCTCCCAACATTGTTGCTGTTCACCGTGTGTATAAATCTCATATTTTATTATCTATACCATCATTACCCCAAGACATACCGTACTAGTAGTGCAAACTATAAATCCATAGCACAGATAAGATACTTTTATATTTGGAAGTGCAACTGCACATGCACTGTTTAAATAGGTTAACGATGAAAGTCTGTTTTAAGCAAAACCTATTAATAGTAAATAAGTAAGATTAGATGTGTTGTTAAACATGTCTTGCCTGTCAGGAACAGTTCTTTATATGTATTGTAGCAGACATTAATTGCCAGTTTCAGTATTACTTATTACAATGTCCTCTAAGACTCTTCACAAATAACCATGGAGCAATAAGGATTAATAAAACGGTTTAAGGCGGTGTGACTTCATTGTACACTCAGCTTTAATCTCACTTCATGTGTCGGAGCACGCTCTGCACATCACGACAACAAAACAGGAGTGTGTCCAAATTACATTTGAACATCAAATAATATACCCCAACATTCGCACTGTGCTGTACACTATTAAATAGCATAATCTCATCAAAACGGTGAGCAGCACAGCACTTCCAAACCCGCCCTTTGCAATTACACCAACTTATCTCCGCATCTAATAATGCATTTATCATTTATGTAAGATGCCAAACCATTTTAACCACCCCATCATTTACCACTGAATGCCCCTCCTTCCACGAATACATATAATCTTTATTTATCTTTCTAATAGCTACATAAATGCTTTTCCATTAAATTAAGACATTATACGTATCCTTTTATTGATATAATAAGCAATTCTGGATGTATTGCGTTACACAGATACTCTTTTTCATCTACATATGCTAATGCATGACTACTTCCTAAATGCTTTGTGATTTATTGCTATTTTATTACATTTGAATGCAACGCAGCAGTATAATTTCCATCATGAATCATTCAACCGAATCTCTTGTGCGTAAGATCCTTTAATCTCCATGTCATAAATATGAGGAAATAACACAAATTGTTTTCAATTCATTTCACATTTTATGCATTCTAGTTTTCATAAAAATGCGAATATATTGCAAATATGTATGACCTGTTATATCTGTACTAAGTTTGGAAGCTATTTCAATTAAAATCTGTAAAATTCACAATCAAGAAAAACTTATGCTCCTTACCTAGCGTTTTTCTTGCACTAATTTACCCTTTCTAAATTATTCAATTAATTATTAAAACAAATTCCATGCACCAGATATTATAAACAATACATTAATTTATTAATAGCTTCTTTAGGTAAACTGTACACCAAAATTTGGTGCATTTTCTCTGAAATTCATGCAACAGTCTTATCAGAAATTGAATTTTTATTCGTCATTTAGTACGAATTTAGTAGGTATATGAAAAAAGCGTTTAGTAAGTCCTTTTTAATGAGCTACAAGAACAAAATAAATAATCCTTCACACATGAGTTAGTTATGAATTGAACAGAAAACATTCCCAATAAAAAAGTAATTTTGAACAAATATCGTGAAATAAATACGTGTTCTGGACTGTGAGTTTAATATGCTATAAATAAATTGTTTGTCCTTGGCAAATTCGCACGAGTTAAAGTTACGGGCATTGAATACGGGAAATAAAAGGGGCAGATAGTAGATATTATAGTAGATCCTGGAGCATAATAATAATTTACAGTGACCCAGTCTAGATTTTGTAAGGGAATGCTATAGAACGGTTAGAGAATACATTTGCTGTGGGATGAGTAGGTCCTTATAAGCTACTTTGTTTGTCTGTAGGAGGATATGAACCGAAATCTGTGGTTCTGACACTACATTTGTCATTAGAACACTCAAGGATGGTGGGGAAGGCAAATGGAATTGAAATGGTGAGCATTATCATCACAAATAACATCCTTCTATGAATCAGCAACACTCAACACTTTGAAAGCCATAAATAGTGAGTGTTGGTACATAGGGATGGTAATATTGGTTTTTGAATTGCAGACATTAGTCATCTTTAAAGCTACTTTACAATGCTATATCACATTCACCTAGAAATGAACCTTGTGTTATAATGGCTTAGAATAATTTAGTTTTTAGTTACAGTGCAGTGTCCTACTGCTCGACTTTTTAAGTCAAGTGGCTTAGGTGGTATGGTATGCTTTGCTCTTATCTCGAGCTTATCTCTTGCCATTGGAACTGAAAAGTGGAAAAGTATGTAAGAAGAAAGTTTTCTATTGTCTGGAAACGTTGTATATTGTGTACAAAGTAGAAACGGACATTCGGCTCCTCTATGTAACTATTACCGTTTTCTATTTACATCAGAAGAGACAGCGACTAGTTCCTCTCTTGACACGTATAACAAAGACCGGACCTAACGTTTTGCTACACTACACAAAATAATGGGAAGAAGCAGCAGATGTATACTGTTTATATGTACCTTTAGTAAATACTATACTCTGGAAAGTTTCATAGATTACCAATCCGTTTTTTCAGCCGATCTGTCTCTTTCTTCTATAGAGAATGAATGGTTGTTGCACAAAAGAAAGGAAAACACGGGTGTGAAAAAGGAATTTTTCAGTTGATAGAGAAAGCAGAGGGAGAGTATAAATAGTACAGTACAGCTGAAGTCGGCCAGCCTTGACTCAACGCGTCTTGACTGGCGTGGCCTTTTCTATTGCAGTTCTGTCTTCTATTTTTTATCTCTTTCCACTCCAACATAGCCATAGATAGGTACACCTAGACAATCTATGTGTACACTCTCAATATGCAATTGCTATGTGTATAATGTATGGTTTCAAGAGTTCAACTCACTATATTACTTTTATGTACTTTGAAAAGAGGCAATCTATCTGTGTGCAGTGTAGAAAGATGCAGCATGAAATATACATTTACGTAAACATTATATCATGCAGCTACTTTCGTTACTCCACTTCCCATCTATATGCACAATACCCAAGTTCTCTAATCTCAGTTGGGAATTTTGAATGGCAGGGCAATAATGTAATGCAATGTCTTGAAACGAAAACCATATTATATGTGAAACCTCCCTCTTAAATAACAAATAACTGCATAAGACAACCGGAAAAATGAACTGTAAATATACCTAAAGGCTATGCAACACCAGGGAATAAAAATATTGCATCTAACAACCAGAATTTCATCTATTGATTTCTTAGGGAGATGGATACACCCAGTACCATTACTTTTATCGATGTAATGTCACTTAGCATACACTATCTGTGCTGTTAACAACAAAGACAACAATGCACTTTCTATGGCTATCAACTCTGTATCAATAAAAAAGATAGTTTAGTAATTATTAAGACTGTAATAAAGAATTACTTAGTTTTTCCTTCTAAACTCTTTACAAATTGATGGCTTTGATTGCTTGTAATAAAAGCACTTAGTTTAACAGAAGTTACCTAAATGATATTTTAATTATATTGATGAATATAAAAGCGTGAAAATAAACGGTATTTATTTTGAATTTTTGGACATATGAATAGAGTAAATAAAAAATAATATATATCGATGAAACAATGAATGGATATTTTCACAGCTGAATCTGTTAACATTTTTCCAGACGTTTGGTACTTAATATTGAGTTGGTTTATTTCGTTTAGTCTTGTCTTACCCTTGAGTTGGATTGGATCTAATTAGTTAGGAAACTTAGAGAGACAGAAATTCATTTTCGTTGTTTCATGTCGTGAGTTGTTTCCATTTAGGTGGTTGCTGTATTTCTGGACAGGGAAAGTATACTAGAAGAAGGTCTAGTCTACCTAAGTAACTAAATAGCGCTGTCTTCATTCTTTCCCATTTAGGTATCTTTTCTGCGTTTGTTTCTCTCACAATAAGTATAAGTTAGCCGACAGTAGTTGACATGTGATTCGGTGTATCTCTATTGGACTGAATTGTATTAGTATATTGTACTAGAGCACTAAGCAAACCTTTCAGGCTGGTTAAAAGTTTTTCTTGTGTGCACAGAACATATAGACTTTTGGAAGTGAAATTGTGCCGTCTCGTCTGCTGTGCTAACTTGAGTCCTCTCTTTTGGGAATTCTAGAAAGAATTGTTCTTCTAAGTATTCAACTTAGGGGGAGTATATAGATACTTCTCATGTCTCCTGCTCGATGTGTTTATATTTTATTTTTCTTATTTCTCCATTATTTCTTTTCCTTATTCATTCTATCCTGTAATAGTAATCCAGAGTCCACCGTATTGTACAGTAATACCATAGAAAGTAGAATAATCTCCAGACAGGTCAGAACATGAGACAGGACAGAAGTAGAACAAGTTACAGAAAATAACATTGTTTAGTTTGTTGTGTATGTTTGATAAGTAGGTATTTATAAAGTAAAAGGTAAAGTTCATTTGGTGGATAAAAACTCCATTTTATGGTTGGAAACGTTGTTTTAGCGTTGCGTTTGCAATGTGGGACGAGATTAAGATGAGATGTGGCTTGCGTCATCTAAATTGCGTTACCTTCTACGAATGTATGTGTTATGTATGTACCTAGATATTTATTTTAGTGGAGAAAGTCTTAACAGTAATGTCCGAATCAAATTTTAAAATGCACAAAGTACTTTTGCAGAGATCATGGTAGCGAGGATTTGGAGGAGAGCTTTGATATCTCCGGTAAGTGGAGTTAGTTTTGTGTTTGACTAGGCTTACCTAGATAAAGTATGAGTTTGGTTTGGATTTTTAGGTCAGGTTGAGACGAGAAGGAGACTAACGTGAATGCATGAAGACTTGAGAGAATAAAGAGCAAATTGAAAGTTATAATAATGATAAGCTAGAGAGCTCTAAGTTGAGTTGAGTGGTTTGACTTGCCTACAGATAGAATTGAATAGAGACATGGAGAGCTCTTGTGCTTCTAGTGAGACTCACAGAATATAATGCAATGTATTCTCTCCAGGATAAAGTATCTACATTCACATAATGCGTTGCATTGTCAAAATACTCAAGTAATTTTTTCTGGTGGGCTATGCTCTATGCTTTACTTGGTGTGGTGGTGTGAATGTGAAGTCTAATGTCTCTATACACGGTCTAATGCTACATTATAGCTATATGGAGTTTTGAATAGTCCATAGACATCAATAAAATTTGAATTAGATGTATCCTTACACATACACAAAGGCACAAGTGCATAGCATCTGTCAGTTCCCATCTCATACACCGTATGAGTCCATTAAGAAAAACTCCCAGGTATTTTATCTGTATTCGGTTGAAAACCCTCTTTAAGTAATATGGAATTATGAACGGTGCATGCATACATTTGTATTAGTACATAAGAGGCTTGCATTACTCTTGCTCTGCTGTTATTGCTAATGTTACTCACTATGTGCTATACCTAAGTCTTTGTAAATCTTCACATGTACTACATGTAATGACGAATCCAAAACTCAAACAGATTGCATTCATAGCACTCCATATTTTTATTTCTACTCCCTATGATGTGTACCTGTGTTTCTGGTTTCCTTTACACCATATTTTACCATTTTACATGTTTATGTACACTGCTTTATTTTATGTGAACTGTGAACACAGTGCACTTTGTGCATTTTAACTAATGTTAATAAGTAACCAGGTACAAATACAAAACTCATGTAGACCAAACCAAATTCAACCTTAAATAAACTCGGCTTCAACGGAAACGAATCATTACTGCATGTCTCTTTCCATTATCAACGTCAGCTCCAATTATGTATTACTCGCTCAGCTAGCACACACAATAGCTTACAGCCATACAGTCACTGTGACCATGATTCAAGCTTCCCACTAATATCTAAACTAAATGTACCTAATTGCCTACATGCACTTTTTACTCCCGACAAGTTTGCATTCTAAATGAATGCATGCAACCGTCTGGAAATGTGACACATTGTCCAAATTATGTAGACGATGAGTGTCGTTTGTAGAACCATTCTACTTATAACTTATAACTAGCTACCACATGCATAATAATACAATCCTAATCTTTGTTAACACTGGCAAACATCATGATTAACATGAATGGAATTTTGCTCGGATCAGGTGGTTTGTTTCTGCGATATAAAAGAAGAAAAGTATTCAGTCACCCATCCTATTACTAAAAGTAGTAGTTATTCTGCCACGCTTCCTGCAATCACACATCTGTAGTCTGTTGGGACATTTATTTCATTGTTTGCATAACAAATTCCTCGTTTGTTATAACTATGTATTTTCAACAATTTAGTATTGTGCTTCCATGAAATTGTACATATAGAGCAATTTATGTTTGTTAGTCACGTGAAAAAACCAAATGAGTAACTCGAAGTCACTACTGTAATGTGTTTTAGTTCATTTCCCAAGTTAGAATGGGAAATCTTCCTTTCATACCACACCATCATGATAAAAGAAAATGAACTCTTTATTTTCAACTTGGAAACAGTCCAAATGCATTGATCACTTTTTACACAGAATTATTTATCCTTAAGCGCAGATGTTTTTTTGCTTATGAAAATTAAAATGGTGTTTAAAAATATTGTACCATACACTATACACATAACATCACTGAGTTATGTACAGTGTTGGCCACAAGTCACGCATCATGGGGAAATAACATTACCTGTGGCCACAAATAACGCATCATAGGGAATTAACATTACATGTGGCCACAAGTCACGCATCATAATGAAATAACATTAGGTTTGCAAGTTGAAGATTTTAGCTAGAAAGATGAAGTGGTACCTGGCTTAAAGATGTTCAATGTGATGACCATTTACTGTCCCCGTAAAGAATTTAACAATGATGAGGTCGTCCAGAATTCCGTCTCACTCCATAAATCCAGGAGACCCTTGTTCCTGTAGCCCTGCCATCCAGTGGGGATTTTCATCGGAGTAATACCGACAATTGTGACGATGCACGACTCCATTTAAATGAAATTTGGTTTCATCACTGATAAGAATTGTTTTCTTCTAAAATTGACTGCGCCCACCGACAAAATGCAATTCTCCTTGCCGAATCTTCTGGTTTAAGAGCCTGGAGAATTTTCATTTTATATGGTTTAAAATGATGTAATTTCAGGATGCCACGAACACTGGTTCTTGAAATGTTCAGATCTCTGGCCACCTCTCTCGGCGTTCTACTTGGACTTGCAACAAATTTTGCAAGAACGGTGATTGAAGTCTCTGGGTTTGTAGCAGTCTTAGGAGCCCCAGGTCGAGGGGCATCAGCTGTCGAACCTGTCTTCTTAAATTTGTTAATCAGTCTAACAACTGTTGATTGGTGGATCGCCTTATCAGGATGTCTCCGAGCGAATTCCACTGCCACGGCTCTGGTGGATAAGCCTGGACGTCCAGCCAACATTATCACTACCACTCTTTCATCTTTCGAAAGCCTCATTGCGCAAATGATACACTTACTCGATAAAAAGAACTTACAAAATAAATGTTAGTCTGCTCAAATAAAGGTGCATTGGAGCTGATTATTGAATGAAATCGAAGGTTCTCCTACACACCAATGTTATTTCATTATGATGCGTGACTTGTGGCCACATGTAATGTTAATTCCCTATGATGCGTTATTTGTGGCCACAGGTAATGTTATTTCCCCATGATGCGTGACTTGCGGCCAACACTGTACATTGGATTCTCAGATTTTACGGTCTTGAGTAACGGGGAATGCCTTTGTATCTCAAATGTTAAGAAAAAACTTCTGTAATTTTAGCAACGGCAATAGTCACCAGTGTTATCTCGACAATGATTCATTAAGTACTCAAAAAAGTAGTATAAGTGCAAAAGTAAAACAAACCAAAGCAGTTTTACACCTACGACCTACCATACCAGTGTAAAAATATTCCATTATGCATGTCGGACTGAAATTGCGGCGACAACTGTCACATAAGGCGTTACTGTTGAATACCTAAATACATTACACACAAAACTTTTCCAACTACGTATCTTTAACATACCCTTCATGTGCAGAAGAGGGCTGCCATAAACAGAATCAGCGAAATATTTCTACGACCTTTACACTCAAATGCAAGCAGATTTATAGAAGGAGAGGTTTCACTGTAAGATATAGTTTTGACAGTAAATCTAATTGGAAACGATAGGTTCTTCAAAACTCCACCATATATGTATTTATTATTTCATCTGCATGAATATGTAGTAAAACCATGCCGCATTGAAGATCAATATCATAAGCCGGCAGGAGGTCTGCTTGAATTAAAACAAATAATTGTACTGTTCATGTACTTACATACAGCTTTTGCCAACCATCAAGTATGGAGCATAAATAGGAAAACTACTGTATGGTAAAATAATCCAAAAAATTTTCTCTAATTTTAAAAGTTCTGCTATCACGGTTTTTTGTTTTTGTTGCAATTTTATCAAAAAAGAAATAATGCAATGATAATTTCCCAGACGCAAGGTTTTTAACATAAGTTTCATGCGTTTAGATAAAATACCAAGTCTTTGTGTTGTACCTTTAAGCAGATACATATGCTGATATACTGTACCACTGTATTAACCTTTCCATTTATTTGATGCACAGCATTTGTAAATCACTAGAGCACTGTTTTAGTATAATGAGGTTTATGGCACTCATTCCGCACTTATTCGTGTTCATTATGTGCAGTGCCACTCCAAGCGCTCTCAGCAGGTAGGTCTCTAAAAGATAATCACAATTCTTACTTACATTTTGCATAGATACTCTACCGTTGTGCTTACTTTGCCTGTCTGCCTTTTCTCGCAAATTCTCAGAAGTGTTGTATTTCCATTACTACTCTGTGTACACACCAATAACTTGCAGTGTGTTGTATAGTAAGTACGCAAATATATTTACAACCTTACGTTCTAGGAATGTGTTACACGAATATTGTATTAAATAACAGCTACAAGACTTGTCGTTGAGAATATTAGAGGTACTCGAGGTCAGCAGAGCAGAAATTCAGGAAATTTAACTGATCACTTATATCACAGACATGTAATTACTACTTGTAAACTCCAAACCATTAATTATAGTAGCGTATGTATCGTATTACTACTGGCGAATGATTTATTAACAAAATATACTCAATTTGATGTGTCGAATTACTTTTGACATTAATACTGCAGAAATTATATTGGTTTCAAAGGATTTGATTACGGAACACTGTCAAAATAGTGCTCAAAGCAAAGAAATAGGTTTATTACTACTTTAATGGCAATCCCAACGATATTAATTACCAGAAATATTAATTCCTAACGATATTAATTACTATAGCTTGAGAACACATTTCATAAAATATATTACGCTACTGGGTAGCAGCACCACATTCGCTGTGTTGATTAAAAATAGTTTGTAGTTTGTGCAATCAAAACCCTAATGAAAATTCCTACGTTTGGAATCACACGAATGTATTTAGTGTAGTAAAATCCATTTACAACTTACAGCGTGTAGCAATGGTATGTATCGCTCTTGTCAATTTTGCATAAACTTTGATTTCCTGTTAAAGCAATCTATTTGGTGTGTTACAGTTAAAATAGATGATAAATAGAACGTTGCTATTTTAATATTGTTATCCAGTAAACTAAATTGAACAGATTAGAAGGAGGCTTAGTAGTTAGTTGTAGGAATGGAACTTACGGCAGTGTAAAGCATCTGCATAGCAATAGAGCGGATGATGCATACAGATTGCTTAATTTAAAGCGGCTTTCAGTCGCGTCTTACCTATACTGTGTGTAGTAGATTGAACACTGAGTCTCTACTTTACCCGAAGTATAGAAGAGGAGCCACAGCTCTCCCGAAGTAATTCCGAATGCCAAATGTCATTTTATATCTAAATTCACAACTAAAGACTGCCAAACTGCCAATTAAAATAAACTGTATCTCTCTTTCATCTGTGGAATCGGTAGTTGCAGTCTTTCTACACAATTTCAAAGCACAATCTTCCTTACCTTTGATTTTCGCATGCAGTTGCGCACTCTCCTCATCTTTCCTTTATTTTGCTACCGAATTGCCAATTAGTAACCCTACTTTCTCCTATCGTTTTCATACAAAATCTAAATTCACAGTCATTGTGTTGTACAAGTGGTTGCCAACTTTCCCAATGATTCAATAAACACTCTTCTCTACACGTAGTAATGTGCACACGGACTCACAGTTCCTTTTTCTCTATAAAACAAGCGGTACACAATGGCAAACGCAATTAAGCTGAAACACAACTGTATAAAACTGCTACTATAATATTAAACTAGCAAAAATATTAAACTAATTGAAAATACTACTACTATTAGTCAAGATAAATGTACACGCAGCTGTCTATTTGCACAGGTATTCTTTTAAAACCTTTTTTGCGCTAGTAAACCTAAAATTACCAAAATTTAAGTATCTGACCATAATTAGTTTTAATTTTGTATGTATTTCCAAGCATCTGCAAGTAGATACCTAATGTCAACACTTGTACTACAGCTAAATGGATTTATCCATGTTTTCCAACAAATGAGAGCTTGCATCAGTTGGATCTTTGTGTTCCTTCTGTTTGCAATCAACCCACCTTGTTTAGCACGAAAGTGGAAGCGCTCTACAATTTCATAAGAGGCTTGTCTTTTGCACCGGCAAACGTAATCTAACAAAAAGCTTTTCGCTCTTACTCGTGATATGTAGTGCAGATAAGGTTTAATGATTCGTAGTCAGATAGATGTTTCTCAGTTTCTTATCTAACAAAGAGTACTAGTATTAGCTTCGGTGTGGTGTGGTATGCAGCTGATGAGCCACACTGAGGAATATGGTTCACACAAATATTAGTGGAATAATCTAACAATAAATGCAGAAGGAAGGAAATATTATTTTATTCTCACCTCATATTCTGCAGTAGCTATTTGACTACCATTCTGAGTTCATTCTGGCAATGTAGAGTAAAATAGGAAGTAACAAATGCACAGTGTACAATAAGGTCGGCAATAAAGCAGTAGGAATTCTTTTGCAGTTCTTTGCAAAAGGAACTAAAGATTTTCAGTAGTGTTTCGTGTTTTTAAAAGTACTTGTTCGTATTTACTACTGAAAACTTTGAACTTTTTATGTCTGAGAAAGTGTTGCGTTTTTTCGGCAGGAAAATAATTATAAATATTCATGTAGCAAAATAACTGCAAAATATCTAAACGTTTTCTGAATATAATACGAGAATAATATTGCCAATGTCCAAAATATGTTTATTAAAGCCTAAGTATGCATTTTTGCAAACTTAGGCTATAATCATTTTTCTATATTTACTTCATTTGAAGATCGTAAAAAATTTTATTTTCATAAACAAAATTTAATAATTAAATATAACAGATCTCCCAAGTTTTCAATAAGATTAAAGAATAGCTCAATATCATCCAAATACTTTAGTAAACCTTTCCCAGTTTTTGCATTCCAGTGAACTTTTACATCCTTTACCCCACCTTAAAAGGTTGAATGCTCTTTTCATTGAGGAAATGCACAGAAAATGATTCTTTGTGGATATATTTTGTTTAGTACGTAATTTATGTGCGTGATTGTGGCATTAGAACCCATCGGAAGAACACTGTTGAATCAGTAAGCATGTTTGACGGGAGAAACAAAATGTATAGAATATACTACTTGGAAATGCTAAAGAGGATATTCAAAAGCGGCTTCTAAAGCACTCCTTTACGGTTGCGTAGTATACACATCTTCATACTACATGCCGGGGTGAAAGTGTTGTGGTGAAAGAATATTGAACGAGCCGGAATAGAGAGGAGAACCTTTATGAGCTTTTCACGTGCTGTGTGCTCACTCAGTCCTATCGAATCGTAAATCTATGAAGGCTATCAAAAATGCATGGCGAATTAAGGCAATGCTAAATGACAGGGCTGGCTGACTGGCCTTCCTTTCCCCATTGAGCAAAACTAGCAGAAAGCCAAAACTGAAGTCCGCCCAGTTAATTGCCCTTCTACCCGGGTATTCCCTAAACTGTTATATTTTACAATTTCGCCATTTTTTCTCAATGAAAATGGTCGGGGCTTAATGCAGCTATACTAAATACAACGTTTAAATGTTAAATTTTAGCATAATTATTGCAACAAGGTCAGCAGACAAAAAGAGTTACAGGCTGAGAATCCCATAGGCCTTATTCTTACCTCAGGCATGTCGAAACTCAAGTATAATATAATACAAGGATATATAAATTGTGGTTACCCGTTGAAATTCCATTTTATATTGGAGTCTAAAATACGCAGCGAAAACTGTGCAACTTGTCCATTAAAACAACTTTTGCTACATAACTTTACATTAGTGTTGCAAAGCAGGCAAATAAGTTGGTGGTTATCACAGAGCAGACTGGAGTGTAGTCTACATTTCACGTACAAAAGATAACAGCAATAGATTTCATTTTCGTATTGGTTTAACACAACTTGAACGGTTTCATTTCAGCATTTCCTAACTTCAATGCAGTTGTCTATGTTCCTGGAAATATTTTTGGTGATCCTTATTTGGTGATCAAGCCCTGATATCTGAATTGCTTATGATATTTTGCTCCAGCTATTATAGGTGCTGTGCACAAAGAATTGTATAGCTTCTGCTGTAAAGAAATACCATTGATATTTGTACAAAGTCTTCTATTCACACAGATGTTCAGCTACAGAAACGTGCTTAAAGGAAAAGTTTACTTTTCCCCAGTGCACTCGCGCTTTTACTTTACATCAGTTGATCTTCCGTGTTTCCAATACTACTTAGGTACATTATATTGGTATTTGTATTTATAGGGTATTATATAAGGGAAATCATACTAAGGTAGTTCATTGTAGCAGAAACAGAAGCCCCGATTCTGCAATGTAATATCAATATGCTTTATACTGCTGTATACCAAGTATTGAACAATACATTTCCAAAAGAGTTTTCGCTAAGGTGAATTTTCATGCACGGTCTACATTTCCTACAGTTGAATACCACAGAGGCTTCAAGCGAAAAACTGAAAACACCTTTAAAGGAATCCTAACGCTGTACACATCGGCTGCATTGGCAACAATATCACCTTGAGATCATTCACAAGATTCCCCCCATACATTTTCAATAGATTCACGGTACCTCCAATATCTTTAACTCTGTTTTTGTTACGTGATACCTGTAAAACAGAAACTCCCATTTATTTTTTATTTTAATAAACCTTTTGCAAAATCCTGTTGCACTGCTTGTAATGTTGTAATAAGAATAGAACCACGATTTGACAAAAAACATACAATAATACACAGTTACATTGGAAGTGAAATGTTTTCCCAAGTCGTAAATGTATCAAATTGTAGTGCAATAAGAATCTTAAGCTATCGTCAAATTAAGTGAATTGTGTAACCGCACAGTAAAAAATTAAGAGAATTAAATATACAATCATAAATTCATTAGATTAAGTGGTCTTCAAAATCATAGACAATATACATAATGGACGATTTCCTTGTAAATATATAATTTACCTTCTTGCCAATAAATGGTACATAATTATGAACCTACTTTTCGTAACACTTGATGATCTGCATTACATTTTAACTTTACTCAAACTTAAAGTATTTATTACACTCTTAATATCAATTTAAATGTACTGTGTGAATTTTTTCAAATTCATTCTCAAAACTCTCACTCTCATTCACGTTGTTGTTTTCTACGTTGGTATTATGTTTCTTTACATGTCCAAAAGAATGAAATGGAGTGCATGACATGAAACATTAGATTGTTTAGTAAGTAATAATGGAGACTAGAGAACACTAGTACTTGTGTTTAAATATTTATAACTTCCTGTTTTTCAATCTGTATAAATACAAGTATAGTAGTTCATATCTTTGTACATATTACAGGGATGTTTACAAAGGCAGCTCAGATTAATTGTATTTCGCATTTGAAATTATAATAACACAGCTAAGCAAAGATACACAAGGCTAAACAAAGAATTTGCATATTACATGACGGTTTTAAATTACTTTCTCCAAGAAACCTTGTAAGAGGGAGTTCCGAAAAGTTATTTATTAAGATTACATGCAAAAATATGATACATAAATTGAACATGAAATGGCAAGCACCATTTTGGAGATAGGAAGGAGTAAATATTTATCCTTTTATTGTCTACTAAATCCATTTGAGGATGCCTCATCTTAGAATCGTTATTATAATTTGTCGTAATACTATTAAGTACGGTGTTTACAACTTTCTTTTAAAAATCGATACAGATCTATATCCACATAGAAAAGCCAGATCTTAAAAACTGCATTTATTTTGTAACGTTTCGCTCCTGTAGAGTTTCTACACTCACAGCAATTTCCACATTGTAATTGCAATCGTGTAATCCTGTTCTAATTTTTTATCCATAAAACCTGAAAGTATGTCAAAGTGAGTAAAAGAGCGATATAGAGTAAAAAGTTGAGAAAAACTATTCAAATCAACTGTGATTAGTTTCGGATGCCCTTAACGGTTCCAATACATGCGACAAAGTGAGTTTCACTGTTACAATTTATTACGGTTTGATCTAGCATGTTCGCACATGTAACATTCAACCACAGTTAGTCGATCTGTACCTCGCGACGCTTGGCAAAGTTATGCCTCTAAGTAGGAATCGGAGTTCAAAATACGATATGTAAGAGTGTGGTATCCTCATTTTCCCACCAGATTTAGTTGTGTCAATTTCTTTCTACTTTGCATTACCATACATAGTAATCTAGCCATAAGTTTGCCCCATTTTTCAGTGATTTATCTATTTGTGCACCGATGATATAAAAAATCTAGTGTAATGCCCTGTTTCGCGTATGGTTGCAACAGTGGGTACAACGGAAAGTCCTTCCGATCATTTCGCCCTGGCAAAGACGTAGGAGAGACTTGGATATCTATTTTAAATAAAACAAGAAGAGACAAAAGTTTTAGCTTATCAAACAAAAATCACGTTTTATGTGAAAAACATTTCAATGTGAACAATATTATAAAATGTGATTCATTTGTCATTGACGGGGAAAAAGTTGACTTACCGAGAAACAACTGGAAATTAAAACCAGGAACTCTGCCGACAATATTTCCTTCGCTACCTTCCTATCGTCAAATAAAATCTCCTGTGAAACGCAAATGTCCAACTAGCCGAAGCACTATTCCAACTTCAGTGAAGAAGAAAAGGATGACAATAGAACCAGATAGTGTAGGACCCGCTTTGTCGAGGGATACCGTATCACAATCTATTTCTCTTTTGGATATAGAATCTGTGGTAAAATCAACCCCTGGCTGGATTGTAACAGAGAACGACGGTAATAGAGGAAAGTCCTATCAGATTTTGCTAATTGATTACGAAGAAAACGCTAAAATAGCGAAGAACGTATTGGTGAGGATTGATGAAAATGCTTTTTCTAAATTTTAAGCCACTTTTCATGACTTAGAATAAATGGTTTAACATTATTAACAGATAGACGAAACTGGGAAGATTACAATTTATTTTGGTGGAACAAACGTGACAAGCAGATTTCCGCTGCCCATAACTAGAAAATTTCCAGCGTTACAAGATTTTGTGCAATTGTTTTTTAAAGTAAAGGAATTCAACTTATGCCAGGGCCTTCAGGGCTACGACAAAATTAAACAACATCAAGCAGGTATACTTAAAGATGGGATTTGGTATTCCATATCTTGTGAAACAGTCATTGCATTAACAAAAGTATGCAAGAATTGCAAAAAACTCAGTATCAGCTTTCTCCGCATTCTTCACGCATCAAAATCTAGGACCAAAAAGACCCCAAAGAAGAAGTGCCGTGCTCCACAACAGAAAGTGTCTAATAGACTGAAATCTTTGAAAGCGAAAATAGCGAACCTAAGAAGGAAAACGCTCGAACTTCGGAGGTCTCTAAAAATGATCAATAAAGAAACTGTGTGGCAGTCATTGGAAAAGCAAAGAAATTTACCAAAGGAATTACGACTTACGATATTTCACGCTGCAAAATTAGCGCAATGTAAATCTGCTAAGGGGATGAGGTAGAAAGTAGACAAAAGTAGTTAAATAAAGTATTTTCAGTAATTTCAATGCTTAAATTGTTTAAAATTTGTGACTTTCTTTTCCAGGTACACAACTGACTGGCTATTGGAATGCTTACTCCTAAGAATAAAGTCTCCGTCAGCTTATGTCCATCTTAGATGTGCTAAAATATTACCCTTGCCACATGTTAGAACACTTCAAAAGCTAATTCGTGGGTTACCCTGTGAGTTTGGATTCAATTCAGTTGCCTTGAATGCTATTAAAAGCAATGTTACTGGAAAACCTAGACGAGATCGGCAGATGTCTTTAATATTTGATGAAATTCAATTGAGAGAAAGCTTGGATTTCAATAAAATCAAGCTGAAATTTGACGGATTCATCGACTATGCAAATTATTCTGAAGAACTAATTGCAGACAATGAAAGGGGAAAGTTGGCGGACCACGCTTTGGTTATTTTATGTCGCCCTGTTAATGGAAACTGGGTAAGTTATTATACTGTACTTCCTTATTAGTTTTATTTTGATGTCATTATGCAATAAACTCATTTTTGAAATAAATAATGTAGACTCAACCGATTGCTGCATTTGCAACAAGTGGTGCTGCTAAAGGAAATGCCATTGCAAAAGTCATTATAGCCGCTATTTTGAAACTGGAGGATTTTGGTGCTGAAATTTTGACAGTTATATGTGACGGAGCAAAAACAAACAAAAGCTTTTGGAAAGGTCTTGGCATTAGTGGAAAATGTGGAGCTATTAAAAACTTCGTAAGTTTGATATATTCATGTCATTTTTATCATCAATGTTTTTCCGAAAAGAGAAATTTTATGTACATGTTGAAACTTTAGATATCTAACCCATTCTGCAACACACGAAAGATATTTTTTACGTGTGACGTTCCCCATGTTTTTAAGTGCATAAGAAATCATTACATGAAATACAAAAAACTTTTGGTAAAATATTCTTTTAAAATAATAAGTGATAATAATATATGTATGTTTAATAATTGGTCAATAATTAACATATTTTGTATGTGTATAGTTCAAAGGGCAGGAAATTGATTATTCATATTATGAAAAGGTGTTTACACTTGAAGACGAAAGGATAGACGGAAATAGAATGTGTCCCAAATTAACATTTTCGCACATTTGTCCAAATAATTTTGAGAAAATGAATGTTTCCTTATGCACACAAGTAAGGAAGTCATCTTTAATCGAGAAACATGGTGAAGTTATAATGCTAATCTGCTTTTGTTTCTAGTTGTTTAGTAGAACCGTTGCCACTTCCTTGGGTACACTTCGAAAAATGAAGCATGTTGACTTTAAGAACTCTGAACACACAGAAGAGTTTACCTTAACCTTAAACAATTTGTTTGATTGCTTAAATACACAAAGAGAACAGGACTGCATAAATTTGGGGCCCTTACAAAGAAAAGTGAGTATATTTCTCAGTTCTCAGTTTCTCAAGATACTTATAACCAAAACAGTACTTATAATAATACTTATAACAATTATTTTTATGATTGCAGAAAATTTTTGAATTTCTGGAGGAGATCAACTCTAGTAAAAACATTGATACGAAGTCCAGAACAAAACACGACAGAAATAGGAATACGTTTGCTAGCACTGAAACGATGGCTGCCTTAAGAGTCACTCTCAAATCAGTTTTAGATATGATGGACTACTTAAAATCGGAGCTCAATTATTCCTATGTTTTAACTAGCAAGTTCACACAAGACTGTTTGGAGGTAGGTATTGTTCTTTAAAAGCGTACCTTTTCATTTTGTTATTCGAAGTTTTTCTAAAAAGGACTGCATTTACCAGAAATTCTTTGGACTAATTCGTGCGGCTGGAGGTCGGGAGGACCACCCAACAGTTGGTACATTTCTGCAACTTTTCCGATTATTGAGTTTCTATACCCCTTGCAAAAGAATACTTCGCGGAAATGTGAAGCACGAAGATAGAGATAGCGTTCTTGTGGAATTTTCAACATCCCTTCGTAATGCCTCGAAAGATTTTCAGTGCGATCAAAAAGCAAAAATTACATCCATTGAGCAAATGCTGACAGCAAAGCTAATGCAGGAAGGCATATCAAATGAAGCAGTCCAAAATGTTGATCAAAATGTTATAAACTCTACCATTGAGTCGAATATTGTTTACCAGATGTGTGGCTATTTGGTTCACAAATCTGTAAAATTATTGAAATGCAACGAATGCAGATGTTCTCTTCAAAGCAACGAGTCCCTGGGAGGAAATGAAGATATTTTATACAATATGAAGAAAACCCTAAACGGCAACTTCAAACGCCCTACGATTCAGTTATATAAGCTAATAAGATTTTCAGTGGAACCTCCTCTTTCTACTCTGCTCAAGGAAAAGCAATTTTATGGGGACATATTTTTAGATATTGTTAAAAACATATCTCCTATAGATATCAGGGGAATAGGTTGTACTGTGGAAGATCATTCTACTGATGTTGTCGTAAAAATAGTGTCTTATTACATTGTTATGCGACTAAACTTTTATTGTCGCTCTTTCAGAAATACTCTGGGTCATGGTAAAGCCACGAAAAATCTTAGAAAACGATCTAAATTGTTTTCTACTTGAAAATACATATTCCGCTAAGAATAAAATAAAATAAGCTTTAAAATTTGCATGAAAGTCTTAGGTGTTCATGAATTAATATATGGGTGTCAATTAACGCTCCACCTAATTTAACGAAAAATCCCACCTAAATAAATAAAAATCCCACCAGAAAAAGGAAACACCACCAGAAAAAGGAAACACCACCAGAATAAATAGTATTCCACCTGAATAAATAGTTTTGCGCCAGAATAAATAGTAGTCCACCAGAATAAATAGTTTTGCACCAGAATAAATAGTATTCCACCAAAATAAATAGTTTTGCACCAGAATAAATAGTAGTCCACCAGAATAAATAGTTTTGCACCAGAATAAATAGTATTCCACCAAAATAAATAGTTTTGCACCAGAATAAATAGTAGTCCACCAGAATAAATAGTTTTGCACCAGAATAAATAGTATTCCACCAAAATAAATAGTTTTGCACCAGAATAAATAGTATTCCACCAGAATAAATAGTATTCCACCAAAATAAATAGTTTTGCACCAGAATAAATAGTATTCCACCAGAATAAATAGTATTCCACCAAAATAAATAGTTTTGCACCAGAATAAATAGTATTCCACCAGAATAAATAGTATTCCACCAGAATAAATAGTATTCCACCAGAATAAACAGTATTCCACCAGAATAAATAGTATTCCACCACAATAAATAGCATTTCATGACAATAAATAGCATTGCGTGAGTATAAATAGTATTGCGAAAAAATAAATTATATTGCACAAGAATAATGAAAGCAACCCACATTATCAACATTTTAGCTAGCCAGATGCTCACTTAAGAACCGTTTTGTGTGTCTGTTTACACCTATGTGAATGCAGAATTGATATTCTTTGGGTTTACATTTTATTTGATAGGTGAAAACTCGGGTCAAGCACAAGCAGTGCTATTACACACCTTGCATTTCGTTTGTGAATCTGGGCAGGCAGGCAGGCCATTAGCAAGACCTTAAAAGTTTTTGAAAAGGCATTCCAAATTTTACGCAGCGGTTTTTCAGCATTTATCAAAAACAAATGTAAATTTTAGTGCTATCCGACTAACAAAGTGGCGGAAGAAAGTTTCTGACTCCAAAGCAATCTTCTTTTCACGACTTATTGCTTAGTTTTAGCGAGCCAGAGGCTCATTAATGGAACCGTGTTGTCTGTCCGTATGTACGTACGTATGTGAACACCATCATAACCCTTGAAGCCATTGACCGATTTGGATAAAACCAAATAGAGTTTTGGGTACTAAAATATCGTACACCGCTTCTAGTAGTTTGATAGCGGGATAGTAAAAAATATTTTACACTGCTTCCACTTTATATTGACTAAGATAGTCAAATAGGGTTTTTAGGTGTAAAATATAGTTTTTGGGTGTGTCCACTTTCGGGAAGCGATATATTCAAAATTTTGGATGCCTTTTATTATATGAAGCGGTAAGCTAACTTTTTGGGTGTTTCCCACTTTATGAAGCGGTAAGCTAACTTTTTGGGTATTTCCCACTTTATGAAGCGGAAAGCTAATTTTTTGGGTATTTCCCACTTTATGAAGCGGTAAGCTAACTTTTTGGGTATTTCCCACTTTATGAAGCGGAAAGCTAATTTTTTGGGTATTTCCCACTTTATGAAGCGGAAAGCTAATTTTTGGGGTATTTCCCACTTTATGAAGCGGTAAGCTAACTTTTAGGATGATATTGGAAGCATTCAGTATTTAAAGGACAACCATTTAGATTAGGCCAAGTTTCTGTAAAGAGGTAATTAATTCCCTTTAGCCCTCTGGCTCGCTTCATGTTACGGCTTGGCGAAGTTTTTTCATAATTCATTTATTTTCTTTTAATGTAAAAACCCCGGCCAAGCAGTATAATTATGTCACCTGAATTACACTTTGAATGGTGCTTTAATAAATTGATCTGGTTTAATTTTGTTAATTCTGTTGCAAAAGTATTTATTCTGGTGTAAATGTATTTATTCTGGTGGACTACTATTTATTCTGGTGGACTACTATTTATTCTGGCGGACTACTATTTATTCTGGTGGACTACTATTTATTCTGGTGGAAAATAATTTATTTGGTGGAAAATAATTTATTTGGTGGAAAATAATTTATTTGGTGGAAAATAATTTATTTGGTGGAAAATAATTTATTTGGTGGAAAATAATTTATTTGGTGGAAAATAATTTATTTGGTGGAAAATAATTTATTTGGTGGAAAATAATTTATTTGGTGGAAAATAATTTATTTGGTGGAAAATAATTTATTTGGTGGAAAATAATTTATTTGGTGGAAAATAATTTATTTGGTGGAAAATAATTTATTTGGTGGAAAATAATTTATTTGGTGGAAAATAATTTATTTGGTGGAAAATAATTTATTTGGTGGAAAATAATTTATTTGGTGGAAAATAATTTATTTGGTGGAAAATAATTTATTTGGTGGAAAATAATTTATTTGGTGGAAAATAATTTATTTGGTGGAGTTTTTGAATTTTTTGGTGGAATACAGTTTGGTGGAGTTTTCCTAATATTTAGGTGCCGCAATAATTATTCCCCTTAATATATTGCATACTAAATGCGACTAGAAAGAAATTGACGTGAGTCCCTCTGGCGGAATCTGTGTCATACCACACTGTAGATGAGCTATTTCTTAACCATTAGAGGCATAACTTTACCGAGCGCGGCGAGGTACAGATTTACGAACTGTGATTCAACATTCTTAAACAGCTTATCTTTGATGGAATTTTCTCACACACATGCGGAATACCTCCAATGACTTACGACTTACATAATGTTAAATTTTATGTTGGCATTTTATACTTAATTAGAATCAGGTGTATAATAAGTATTAAAATATCTTAAAACGCAATGATATTATTATTAGCCTTAGTATAATGGTACCAGGTAAGTAGTAGGTACCACCAAAAGAATATGGGTTTCGGAGTAGGTATTACAATTTAGTCATGCCACGGTTTTGTCGTAGGTATATGTCACTATGTTTTGGAGACTGGGTAAGGAAAGCTTAATTCCTATGAACGATAAGTTTCACAAAAGAATTATTTCTCTTATGTCCTTTCTTGCACGTTAAATGACTTTTAAAATACCTTGCAAGCTAGCAATTTCAACGAAAATCCAAACTTTTTTCTTTGCACTCAAGTTTACTGAAGTGTATAAAGCGATTGTGCTTGAAACTAGCTGAAGGCAACCTATTTTCGTCTATTCATTCAGTCTTCGGCTTTCTCTCTACTTTCTACGGGAAAACTTTTCACTAATCCATATTCCGTTCTATCAGAAAGAAATTGCGGCCAAGGGAAAATTACTTTACCTTGCTTTTAACTGGTTTATACTGATGAAGTCAATTACACTGTTCTATTGTCTACTCTCTCCGCACTCCGCGGCTTCATTTCTTATTCCGCCAACTATTAAAACTATTCAGTATTTACTATATATGCCAACCCACTGTTGTACATTGTTATATGACAATAAGGTTGCACAGGAAAGCAAACATGCTGTGGAGGAAAAGTATTTTGGGATTATACTAAAGCTTCAAAACAATTTAATTCATTTTGCCAAAAAAGTTTTCTCTCCACGAATAGTTATTAATTATTTACTAGGTATACAATTATTAGTGACATTATTCACAGGCTCAGTACTCAGTACACAGTATCTTTGGAGCACCAAATAACAACTCTTTCTATGTATAATCTGTTAAAATGTTATAGTGGACTAAATAAATAATACAACTAATAGCACTAATGGAATTTAAGTGCTATTGTGCATTGTGTAAATTGCAATGCGTCGAGCTGAGCTTGATGATGAACGCTAAAGCTTTTTGGCATACAATTATCAGAGTTATTTACTTTGTAATTCAGTATCTTAAAGGGTGGATTAAAAATAGAAATTGTATTTTCGGAATCCCACCAGTGAAATAATCTTTAATACGATTAATGGGATACTAAATGTCGGTACCCAAAATAACTTATTTTGGAAAGGCTGTTATAACTGTTAAATTAAATTAACAAATCATTTCAAGAATACAAAGATAAGCTTCAATCGACTAACATTCGACGTTAGACAGTTTAAATATTTATTTATCATTTACACCAACCCTTTCTGACTTCGGTATCGGGTTTCATCATCTATGCATTCCGCATCGTGGTGATGAACATTTCCTACTACTGAATAAATATTCAATGGGAGTTTCTCCCCTTTTAATGCGATGTCAATCTTAGCTGTCTATTTTATGCATCATTGGTCCTATGTATGTAAACATGGACTGCAGTGCATACAACCGGTACATTACAATGATTCAAAGCACCCTTTTTACTAATGCTCACACTTGTAGTGCCACTCGTACCTACCGCAGTTTATTAATGTACTGAATTAGCTATTTAGCTAAAAACCGACTTAAGAATAACTGCATTGCATTTTTACGCATACATTTTAACAGTGCATGCAAAATCGATATGCCTCTTTACAAGTCTTGAGTTTACAGATGGAGAATATTACGAAATTAGCGTGGGTGTTCTGCAGATGTATTTTTCAGAACAGAATCTATGTCAGTTGACGGCTAAAATAATTGCACTATATTCTGCTTCATTACTTCTGTTATTGCGGTGTAGAGTTATCTTGAGCACTACCTAACGAGAATGCATCTTAATATTTCTGAGACTGGCAGACAAAAATTAATGAACATTGAAATTGAAGTATCTACTAAACACTTTCTAGCTCATGAGCCAGAACTCAGAACTGCATACTTAAAAATATATTATCAGGTTTGCTTATTTAGTATTTTGTTTACAATACCAAACAGTAAGGTATACCTATATATAGAAACAATATTTGTTTGTCATCTGTTTTCGGAATGAAAAAATTAAAGGATGTTTTCTTTGTATGTACTACTTTTCAGTTAGGGAAGGCGGAAGATTAGCATAATTTAATATCTTGTCAATGCCATTAACCTTTGGTTTTAAATTATATTTTGAGAAATTTAAAGCAGATAATTCTGTAGGTTCTTCAATGACTTTGCTGGAATTCAATAATTCAATAATAATTCCAGGTGACAATGCACAACACAGATTGTAGTTTTGCAGTCAATGCAGATTTGGTGGGTAAATAATTGTAGTGATAGTTGTACTTTGTTGGTATATCCCTCGAGTTTGGATTAAAGTGCTCCGTGTGTGCGCAAATGAAAAGTATCTTAATCCTTTGCTGGCTTGTTTCCCTGTGCTAAGGAAAACTAATTAAAAGTGCCCATAAAGATAAGCATGTGCGTTAATTCATGTGCAAATTTTCACACTTTTTTATCCAGAACTCGAGAATCTCTCTTTGGACAGATTTAAGCAACTCTATTCTGTATTCATAGGGAAAATGCTCATTGCTGGTTTGAGTTAGTAGAAACTGAATAGTCCCGTTTGATGTAGAAGTGAAGAGATAAGGAAGCTTTTGCGTCTTATATGTAAATAGTTCTGTTTTAGCGGAAAGGGGGACAAAAAGACAAGAGGACAAACGAGCTAAAGATAAGCAGAGTGTACTATAGCCTAAAGGTTTCCAAATGTGTAGTTATATCTGAAAGCTTAAGTTAGCTTACATAAATAATCCAAGCATTTGTGCTATGAGTGTATAGGAGTTACACAAATCGTGTTTCTGACTGCAGACTATGGAACGGAGAAAAGCGGCGCTCCTAAAAAGCGTCCTCTGCAAATAGGTAGCACTAAAAGTAAGCAGATGGGAGGATGGGACACTATTAGTAGGTTGATCGATATTGACTCCTGCTGAGTAATTAGCTTCGGCTTCCCTACTTCTTGTCTTGCCTCATTGTGGACACTACAGCGTTTCTCTATTAAAGTGTCCAAGTTATCTTCACCAGGATAAGAATGTTCCGTTATGCGCTACATAATGGAGACAAACGAATTCTAATGGCATCCGATGTTAATTGAGTTTCCATTAATTTATAGTTTCGTTTATTAGGTACTTGAGTTGCATAATACATCTGTACTGTAGTTAAAGTATGTATAGTGCAACTATATTATATGCAAATGAGCATTCTGATTCCCTGTTTTAAGGCATAGAAACAGTTATTGCTAAATAAATGATCACAAAGTGTGTGTTGAAGTATTGTTTGTTTTGTTTATTTAAATCGGCTAATTTGCGTGGGTGGAAATGCAATGCAACTCTCAGTAGGTATTTAAAGTATCTAAAGAAATGTGTCCATACTTGACTATTTCCACACTTACTTCACCATTTGACAGAGAAAATAAATAGATTAGATAGTGTGTCGCAAAGGAAGAGCAGACCCCCCATAAGTGAGCACTGAGCAGCCTTAATGACTCTCTTAATGATTTCATGAAAAGTGTGTAGAGATACGTAAAAGGAGGACAAACAAGACAACTTTTGTAATAAATACAAACGTGTATTTATTTAATGTTTAAGGAAGGATTCAGATACTTGTAATGTTGCAAAATTCTTTAGGTCTATCTTAACTGTTTCATAATGTGACCTTCTTTCTCTAAACAAACAACATTTGCTTTAGCGTTCAGCATCGTTACACACTTGAATTTAGATTTAGTTAATTACTTTTAAACTTTAGTTTACATAACTTTAAATGTTATCCTGATGTTGACATTCAGTTGTAAAAGTACAGTGTTCAGTACACTCTTCCTTACCTTACAAAGCAAGGAATTTCTCAGTTCATATTTGTTTCTGCAGTGTCATGTCATCTCAGGTCCTTTTACCACAGTTAACATAAACACATAATTCCCAGTAAATCCAAGACCGTCAAAGAAATATAATAATAATATTCCGCAGTTAATGCTGATGAACCTATTCATTTATTCTAAGTATTATCTACCTAGTTTCAATTTGCTAGCCCGGACCCTCTTTACATTAACATTAACATTTACATGCAAGTCCAATTCAATGCTGTGCTTTATTAGCATATTTGCACGTCCTCATTTACTGCAGGAAGCCTTGAGCTCGAGACTTGTAAATGGAGTAGTATAATTCACTAAATCAAACGAATACATGCAAAGAGTTGTCTATCAGACAACCTTATATTGTGCAATGCCATGCACACTGTCGAATCAAACATTTCCAATTTTAATTCAACACTGCACCACATACTGGACTCGGATTATTATTACTACTACAAGGTTCTATACTTTAACTTACCAGACACAACACCAAGAACACTCTACATCGCATAATACGAACACACTGAGGCAATTCACGTTCTTCGCAATCTTCGCATAGCATACTATGAAACCTCGTATGCGAAGAGGGACGGCCATTTTAAGTGTAAAATTCGTTGCGAAGTACTTGCGAAGTAAGACCATGCTTCGAGGCAGGTTTTAAACCGCAAACTTCGCTTGCTTGTGTATTTGCCTTTCGCGCTCAAGTGAAAACGCAGTTTGTAGTGTTACGCCATAGCCAAAGCACCCGGTCTCTAATTTTATTTTGCTATGCTAATCTACCACACTTGGTGCGTTCACGCTTGTGCTTCGCATACGAGGTTTCATATTATGCTATGCGAAGATTGCGAAGAACGTGAGTTGCCTCACTGTTATCTCACTTTGTTTTTATTGCTGCCTACCATGCAAATCGGCATCGAATCAAATGTTACCACAATTTTCCACGTTCTCCTAATGAAAATTTTATGATAAGTAAAACTGATAAGAATTCTAAATATTTTTCAAGTATAGTATCCCCAAAGTGTATTATTATTTTGACTGTTTCTTATCTAGGAGCATAATAGAGCACTGATTTTTCAAATGAACCTACGTTACTGTATAGTAATAGAGAGGTTCTCTTTGTCATGACAGCAAGCGACACCAGACATCATACTTCCGATTAGTCCATGTCCGGTGTATTAAACTCTGCAAAACCGTCCGTAACTATAAATTGTTCTCAACCTTCACCAACATCGTACCAGCAATTTCACCTAGAAACAGCTTGATTGATATTAATTTATTCAATCTCAAGAACTTTGGACATGGGACAGTACAAGCGTGGATTCAGATTTACCTATGAATACGTAGTGACAAAATTGCAATGAACTGCTCAAACTGATTGATATAACGTACGTCGAGGATCATGTCGTTTGCCAATCTTTATGTCATAAACACGACAACATTCTTGAAATATGAGATATGAATTTTCGCGGGCGAAAGGGGGAGGTGCAGGATATTTTATCGTACCCGTGTTACGTGTTTATGATGTTTATGAAATGAGAAGCCCCTTCGTCAGCCTTCATAGCTATGCGAGATGCGAATACAGTTAATTGCCTCACTGTTATCTCACTTTGTTTTTATTGCTGCCTACCATGCAAATCGGCATCGAATCAAATGTTACCACAATTTTCCACGTTCTCCTAATGAAAATTTTATGATAAGTAAAACTGATAAGAATTCTAAATATTTTTCAAGTATAGTATCCCCAAAGTGTATTATTATTTTGACTGTTTCTTATCTAGGAGCATAATAGAGCACTGATTTTTCAAATGAACCTACGTTACTGTATAGTAATAGAGAGGTTCTCTTTGTCATGACAGCAAGCGACACCAGACATCATACTTCCCGATTTTCCATGTTCGGTGTATCGTGTAGTAAAACCTCAAAAAATTGTTCTCAACTTCCCATACATCGTAACACAATTCATCCCAAATAGCTTTTAATTATTTTCAATCTTAAAACATTGGAAAGGGGCAGAAAACTGTATTACCATGGAAACGGGTGCATAAATAAGACTCTCATGTTCATGTTGGTGTCAGACATGGCGTTTGGCATTTTGATGTCATAAACACGACAAACATGACATGAGATCATGGGTTGACATGGCAAATGGGGGGGGGGCGGGGTATGTTTCGTGTTTCGTGTTTTGATGTTTTGAAGTTGAGAACTTCTCTAATAAATAATACAGTTAATTACACATATTTTGTGAAGCAAAACAATTACACATTGCATTACCTAATAAATCACAGAAAGTGTATTAAAATCCAAGATATTGAGACAAATATCTTAGTTAGAGGGTGATATTGACTTGTATGTCTGTTATTTTACCTAAAGTTTACAAATTGTAATAAAACATTACTCCATTTTATATTTCTTTCATGGAATCACTTGTTATTCAAAATAATGGTGATGTTATGATAACAAGTAATGATAATAGGACGTGAGACGTGACAAAGGTAATATCAGTAAGTAAAAATGAAAATTATTAGGTAGGTGCACTTCATTTCAAAGTATAAACTAATATGCAGCAGTGCGCAAACAAAACTTATGATTTCTAATTGCACGTTGAATAAATATTACTATTTATATTAGGTATGTGCATCCTGACCTCGTTCTAGAAATATGAATGAGAAAACAGTGTGACGCTTTGTATTTGAATAGATGTACAAGTGGGACAGTTAAAACACACTTTCGATAGGAATATTGAATATGTATTAGAGTGCACTAGACATTATGTTGATCGCCTGCATGCTTAGCAGGAGATTAAAAAGTAAGAAGACATACAAACAAGATAAGTGCCTACATACAACATGTGTTATTTGTTTAGTGTATTGAATGACTGATATCTGTAAACATGATCTAAATATGAAAAGCAGAGTTGTGTTGAATGAATGGAACTACTTATCCTTATCCCCAAAGAAAAACGAATGGATGATATCAGAGACTAAATTAAAACACCTCTGTATTTTATTTTTGACAAGCTAGGCCAATGAATTTACGTAGTGAGCAGGATAAAACGGTCTCTAAGTAATGTAGCGTAATCCCAAGATAAAAGAGTTTACTTTTACAATTCCTCGTTTTTGGGCACAGAGCTGCGGGTTTGGATATGAAAAGAATGCATTAACATTAAACAAAAGTTTTCTATCGATCCCTAGAAATTTGATGCTGCTCTGAATGTAGTCTATAAGCAGAGATACATACTAAACGAGAAGATTGTTATTTGGGGTACAATTTTGCAAGGAGAGCAAAGTTTTTTCATGCTGTGCTTTCACGTACTTATTGTAACACGAAATACTAAAGTAGCGCTGTGTAAAAGCTGCAGCTGATAGAATCGCAAGAGAAAGATTTTCCTATGGTATATTCTAAAGTAAGACGATGCGGTGCGGTGCAATGCAATGGAAAGTAAGGAATACTTTAAAAAATTCCATTATTTCGATCGTGGTCTGGTTTCTTATACAATGTAAAACGTACGTATGGGGAGCAGACGGCTTCCCTTCAATTCTACCCAGAATTACTTCTCTTCTAGTCTTCTATACACTACTAATACCCTAAAAGGATACCTATGCATAGCTAACTTAGCTAAGCCATGAAAGATATACTTATTCCTTACCATCTTGAAATATTTACAGGAAAGATAGGTTTATTGTTGCGGTGCGATCCGAATTGATGTAAAGAATGTGATTACTATACTATACATAAATTCATACTTAAATAAGAGATTTTAACTTTATCAGGAGTACGCAGACGGGATTTCTACTTCTTTCCTTCAATGCATAACTAGATACATATTTATGCTTTGAATACAATAGAATATCTGAGTGTCTTCAATAGACAAATCTGACACATGACATATGTGGGTAGCTTATATTGGCTTACCAAGATTCTCCTACTTTTCTGTCTGAGGTAATAGAAATCTGCACTTACTTCCCTACCAACGCTTCAATATTTCACACTACTATGTGACAAATTTTAGTATTCATCTTCAGTCGACATACAATTATACAGTAGCACAGTGATATATAACGTAACTACCATTTATAACTAAGTCCGGCAGTATAATTTAGAACTTGCTTATAGAAATTTCTATTTTCTGCCGCAGACGTGCTTTTAGCGCTTTAAGTTCCAAACTAGTGTATCTGCTGTTTCCAAATTAAGCCCTTGTGGCTTGTTTCCCGGTGTAGTGGGAGCTATTCTTCAATTTTACTAACCAGCTATAGTACAATAGGATATTCTTTATCATAAGACTAGTGTGTTACACGGCCAAGTACAAAATGATTAAAATTATTCCAACAGAGATATAGTATTGTCCTACTTTTAATATACAGCAGACAGACCTGTTGTTTTCTCGTATACATCATATATTAGCCTTAAGCTTTACATTTATCAATAATTTTGTACAATAAAGAATTGTATGTACCTATTTATACGTGTGTAGAAAAGCATCCTTGATTAAATTGTAATTCATATGCTTATGTACCCAAATACTAGAAATCTATGCACACCTAATTATCTACCCAATAGTGAATCTTACCTCTGTCTGATTGCTGATTTTATTCTTTAGGTTGAATTAAAAATTATTTTACATATTTCAGGTACATGTAATAAATATTTCACTAATCCTAAATACATACACTATTAATATAGTAGATGTATTTTCATTTGGAATTCTATGTACTCCAAGTTTAGTGTTTAGTATGACAATTCTAATATTGAAAGCAAGTCAAGAGGAAGACTTAACTTTTCATGCTGTCAGTGGACAAGCTTGACTCAATTTAGATATTGTTTTTCGTTTCCATGCATAATGTATTTTATATTGCGTTAGAAAAGTGGGAAGGAAGGAAGAAGCCTTCTAAAGAACTTGTTCTGCACTCTGCTCAAGGCCTTACCACAAGAGTAGTGAGATTTAATAACTAAATACGGTACGCCCACGTTTACGTATAGCACGGAATGCATAGGTATGCAGTTTTAAAAGCATGTAATGGTAGGTTATTATTCGTTGCCAATATCTAATAAAACTGTAAGTTGTTCTATATATATTATTACACTGTCAATATAATAGTACGTGGTGCGTGTGCCAAAGTGCACAGAACAGGCATTGCTGTGTGGCTTGATTCTGTAAGCGTGTACTTTTGACAGAATGACATTGATGGTACAGTAAGTACTACAAAATAGTTGACAGAGAAAGAGAGGGACACAAAATAGCATTTTACTATCATGTCACTCGAGCTTTGAAGCTTTTAGCAAAATCGATAAATGTTACGATCTGAAACGAGATGAAACAAAGTTTCTAACTGCGACAAGAGTATCAGAGGATCTTCTCCATCATCCAGAGACGAATGCCTGAAGGAACTTGGAATAAAAAAAACTCGCAGCAAGATTGGCGGCAGGGACCATAAAGTAACATAACGGAGAGAAAGATTTTCTAGAATGAAAACAAAGCACTATTTCCTCCACTACAGAACATTAAACACAGAAAGACTGAACACAGGGAAAGCAGACATACTTTCCAAGGCTTACCTTCTGATACTCTACCTAAGCAAGTTAACTTAACTTTAGTGCCTGCATAAAACTCCCTATAATGTTTCCACATGTGAAAGCTAATCTGTTAACACCACAAACTAAAACACTCGTAAGTGTCTACTTTCCTTCTTCCCCAGTCTTCTCCACTGCAAAACCAAACACTTTACCATAATGAGAATGGATTTCGTTATGATTTTCAACATTCTCTTCTCACTACATCTACATTCTTTAGGTACCATTGTGAACGATATAAAATCAATTTCCACCTTGGCAGTTCTCTCTTCACCTATCCGAAATCACTCAATTCAACCATAATTGCAGTCACGCTATTTTTAAACTGAAGCTGTATTATACATTTTATACTATTACAAATAGTACTTGATCTCCAATTAAATTAAGCATTCTTACCTAACGAGAGTGAAAACAATCTGGTTTTAATTATATTAAAAATAATGTCATTTTAATAAAATACTTTTAAATGCCTTTGAAAGCAATTGTTGTTGGTAGCCATACATGGATAATAATGAGTAGTAGAGCATTAAGGATATGAAATAACAACAATTGCAGAAAAAGTAGGAAAAGACGATAAAAGTAAATGAGTTGCTGTCTATGCGCTATTTAGGTATAACGCAGTGGGGAAGGGTATGAAGAGGAGAAAAGGAACAATAAGAGCAACTCCCAGAAGGCCACTAAAGCTGGATGAATAGCTGTGTTCCATTATTTGTATTTGGAGGATTTGGATTGCAATGCATTAGAACATGGAATCTTACGTATAAGTACATGTCATTCCATTGCATACAGCTGACTCCTAATATCCTGTCTAAATGTCTGTGTTCTGCGTCTCCGTATTTGCATAGGTAGGTGCAGGTAATAGTAGAAATTCCATTGAAAGGCAGGCACCGCGAGATTTATGCATGATGACATTTCCATTACATAATAGCAATATATAACGGGCTACACAAGTTACCATTTTATAGGGAAACATGGTCGAGGAAAGTTGGAATGACATGCCACGCCATGCCAGTGTGCTTTAGCTACAAAATAAAATAAAATAAAACATAAATGCATGCATCTATTATGCCGAATATAGGTTGGCTACCAAACTAAGGTATTTAGGTACTTTGATCTACGTTCATATTTCGGAATGGTGAAACAGAGCAGTATATCTGAACTGACCTACACATTCCTCCGCAAGACGGCTAAAATGTAGTCAAGTGTAGTCGCAGTCAGGTTAGTTACGTACCTTATACCGTTTTCAATCTCCCAAGCATTCCTCCACTATATTGTCACATGTCCAATTTGTCTCCATGTTTTTGAGTGCCTATTCACATATTCACATTCACGAGAATTCAATTTGCTCTGGATTGGGACACACATTTATTTACCTACGTTCACATACTATAATTTCCAGAACATTCCTTACAAAACAAAAATGTCTGTCTGCTTATATTGCATTTTCTCTTTATTGTAGTAAATACATTAAAGCATACCTGACTTGACTTCAATTCAGTAGCAAACCAACGGATTAAAGTATTACCATTATGTACACATACGAATATTTGACAATGCAAATGTAATTTCTGGATTCTCTACCTTTACGGTCGCTTCGTTCCTATATTTACTACCTCTGTACTTTTGCGTATACTGACTTCAAGCTATAAATAGGCATATAGGTAGACTCATAGGAAGTCGTAGATCAAAATAGACACAATCCTATTTCTCTTTCAGAATGCTAACTACAATTTATTAAAACTGGCCTAGATTTTCATTTCGGCTGACAAGACATCAGTACCAATGTGAAATGTACATAGAAATACCTTTTGTATACTCTCAACGGCTGAACACCTCGCAATTATAGGGGAGAGTGCATTTCTGTGTGAAGTAATTAATTTATTTTAGCTTTCCGAAATGCTTCAACAGTTACGTATTTCCATGTTCAACATTTCCAGATCAATGAGCAAATGAATTGAAATAGATTGCACATTCACCCACTACGCAAATTAAACGCTCTATTGTTTTCTCTTTGCAGGACTCCGATCCTGGGATGTAGACACATCTCATGTGGATCTAAGCTGTGAACTCCTCAATCTTGCCAACGCGGCACCGGAAGGAGATGAAGCTCGTAACGGTGAGTTATCTTCCTCTACTCCTAATTATATTTATTGTGTACTTAAATCTAGAATTACTTATCAACACCACTATATTGTTTCCCAATGATAATGTACACAAATGTAAAATAACATTACGCAAGACAAATGCAATGCAATGCAAAATCTTAAAAACAAGAATAACAGTTGCGAAAACCCTTAAAACATTGCATGGAAAAAATTACAGTCTACTCTTGTGCGGGGTGAGGTGTCCAGTGCTGCTTAGTACATCAGGTTTGGGTCTCACTCCGCGGTGGTTGAGGGGTAATGGGCGTGTTTTATCTGAACTTGGGGTAAATGTTAGTATGCTGGTTATCCCACTTAAGAGATGCTATGTGATGGCTCGATCACGGATGCGTGCACAAACTACCCGGGTGGCAAATGTGACGAAATGAGTTGTCAACTTTGACTGTGTACCTACTATTGGCAAGTAAGGTGAGCGTAGTCAATGACAGAGATAAATTAATTTCTACAAATTAATTTATTAACACAAAAAGAATTCAAAAAAATGATAGAAAATTAATTTCTTGCGAGACACACAATGCTTGTATGTTGCAAGGTTGGAAGTTGGAATTGAACTGATTGAAAGTACATAAGTAGCTAGGATTATAAAACTTAACGAACAACAATAGAATATTCTAGAAGTAAACTACTTACGTACTAGAGAGGCAAAATTCAAAGGCAAGAGAAATTAGTTAAGTATTGCGGTACGCAACATTCCGCCCGCCATGAAATAACCATTTCATAAAAGAAAATGTAAGTTGATTACAAGAAAAACAAATTGATTAGCAAATCAGAATAACAATGTTAGGAAATGAAAGTAATAATTAATTGAAATGAGAATGAAACAAACTTAGAGAGCATCCTCAGATTCAATGGGTAATGGTGAAAGTTTCACTATGGGTCGTTGAATAGTACTAGTGGCTGTTTTCACCGTTACAGCACGTACTAAATTGTCCTTTCCGGGATGGATTTTCAACACTCGGCCCAATTTCCATTGTAGTGGCATCATGTTGTCCTCCTTGATGAGAACAAGATCTCCTTCTTTGAGATTGTTGTGAGCTTTCCACCACTTGGGACGAGATTGAAGTCTCGATAGGTATTCTGAAGACCATCTTTTCCAGAAGTGTTGCAGGAGCTGCTGCGTTAGTTCCCATCTGGAAAGACGGTTCTGCTTTACATCGGTATAGTCCGGTTCCGGGATTGCATTCAATGAAGTCCCGATCAAGAAATGTCCAGGAGTAAGAGAAGTCATATCGTCCGGATTAGACGACATTGCTGAGAGAGGACTCGAATTGAGGCAAGCTTCAATCTGAGTTAGGACAGTAGCCATTTCCTCAAAGGTTAGGCTTACATCTCCAACGATTCTCCGTAAGTGGTACTTGACGGATTTGACACCAGCTTCCCATAGGCCTCCGAAATGCGGTCCGCCTCCAGGATTAAAGTGCCACTGAATGTTGTCCTTGCTTAAGAGGTGAGAGACAACATCATGGTGCTTCACACTGTTCATTAGTTTTAGGAATGACTGTAGCTCGTTGTTGGCACCAACGAAATTAGTACCACAGTCGCTGAAAATGTCACTGGGTTTGCCACGTCTTGCGACAAACCGCTTGAGCGCTGCAATGAAGGCATCACTGGTCAAGTCACTGACCAGCTCAAGGTGGATAGCTCTAGTTGCAAAACACACGAACAGAGCTATGTATGCTTTAAATGTTTTTTGTCCACGTCCCATAAGCACTTTCATTGTTAGTGGACCCGCATAGTCCACTCCACACTTGAGAAATGGTTGGGCTGGAGTAATTCTCGCTTCGGGCAGATCTCCCATCATTTGCTGACTAGTCTGGCGTAAGTTACGATGACAAGTCACACATTTGTTCACAAAATGTCTAGTCACATCTCGTGCAGATACAATCCAGTATTTTCTTTGTAGGCTAGCCATGAGTAGTTGAGGGCCAGCGTGTAGATTATTGATGTGTTCTCGGGATGAGGTTGGTGAGAACGGATTTGCTGGGTAACAGGATTGGATGCTTCCTGTCTACCGGAAGTTGAGCTTGGCGTAGACGTCCACCAACTCGTAATAAACCTTTTTCGTCCAGAAAAGGGTTGAGTCTCAGTATTTTGCTTTTGTTATGTACAGGTATTTTCTTTTTTAAAGACTTGATTTCCTCGGCGAATGCTTGCCATTGAGTGTGCTTTATCCAAACTGCTAGTGCTTCGTTGAGTTCAGCAGTAGATAAAGGTCCACGTATCCAAGTAGATTTGTTTTTATTTAGACGGTTTTTGATGAATCCCTTACAGTAAGCAGTCACACGAATGAGAGTTGTCAGGGATGAGTACTGAGAAAGTAGGGGATTCTCAACTGCTACATGATTTGTTTGTATTTTTTGTTTATTTGCAACGGAAGCTTCCTCTTCGGTTTCGTAGCAAGCTAACTCGCAAATAGGTTCACTGTTCTGGAGCCAAGGGGGACCGTGCCACCAAAGTGGGTGCTCCAGAAGCTGAGAAGGATTGATGCCACGCGAGGCGCAATCCGCTGGATTCTCCGTGCCTGCGACGTGGTGCCATTGAATTAACTGTGTATTTTTCTGTATTTCCGAGACCCTGTTGGCCACGAAAGTCTTCCACTTCTGGGGAGGGGAAGCAATCCATGCAAGTACAATTGTGGAGTCCGTCCACAGGTGTACGCTTTCATAGGTGAGGTTCAACGATTTCTGTATAGCTGGTAAGAGTCTTGACAAAAGCAGAGCTCCACAAAGCTCCAGGCGGGGCAGGGACACTTGTTTCAATGGAGCAACTCTAGTCTTGGCTGCTACTAGTTCCACAATGACTTCTCCAGGTGAGGTAGTCGTTTTGAGATATACGGCTGCTGCATAGGCACTTTGCGATGCGTCGCAAAATCCATGCAACTGGTAACTTGAGCCCGGAGAACAAATGCATCTGTTGATATGTATTTTCTCCAGAGTAGGCAAGTCCTGGGAATATTCGGTCCATTTTGCTTTGATGGCATCCGACAGTGGTTCGTCCCAAGTGAGCTGATCTTTCCAAAGTGACTGCATCAACATTTTCGCTTTGATAGTTGTTGGAGACAGCCAGCCAAGTGGATCGAAGAGCTTAGCAATATCTGAGAGCAGAGTACGTTTGGTTAGTATAGTAAGAGAGTTAGGAACATTTACCGAAAACGCGAAGACATCTGTAGTTGGCTTCCAGCAAATTCCCAAAGTTTTGACGGAATCGTCCACTGCAAACATTTCTTGAGTAGTATTCTCTCGATTTGTTTCACAGAATTCTGGAGGCAGCGACTCCAGAAGAGCAGGGTGATTGGAACACCATTTCCGTAATTGAAACTCTCCTCGCTGTAGAAGGGGAATCAATTGCGTTTGTAATTTGAGTGCAGTTTCTACATCAGGCGCTCCCGATAGGCAATCGTCTACGTAGAAGTCACGACTCAGGATTTTTGAAGCATCAGGGAAATCTTTCTGTTCGTCCAAGGCTAACTGCTGTAGGCACTTGGTAGCAAAGTAAGGGGCTGAAGC
The DNA here is from genome assembly GCA_020352615.2 of Yoshiicerus persimilis. Lineage (NCBI taxonomy): Eukaryota > Metazoa > Arthropoda > Collembola > Entomobryomorpha > Tomoceridae > Yoshiicerus > Yoshiicerus persimilis. The sequence goes on from CM036942.2 coordinate 31,288,110, forward strand.
AGTTCCATAAGTTACTGTTGTCAGTCGGTAGTCTTGGATGGGTACTTCGGGAGATGACCGCCACACAATCCTCTGAAAGTCTGCATGTTCGGGAGTTACATTTACTTGACGGTACATTTTGACTATGTCCGCAGTAAATGCAATAAGGCTTATTCGTAATGTCAACCATTTTTTCCAACGTTTGGTTGACGCTGGAAAGTGTATATCAAAGGCAGCTGACTGAGTTAGAAAAATTTGGTTGACGCAACATCAGCATACGTGTGGTTGGCGGTATGTGAAATGTTGGCTGCCTTCATTTGCGCGTTTGGATGACTTAGACGACTGCTGCTGGCTTCAATACCAATGGTTGCTATTACGAATATCGCTTATAGGATGTGTTCGGAATCTCAGCATAATTGTTAAAAGGTCATCTTGAATGGTCGGTCCGACCATTAAGTTATCATTCAAGGAACTTCCTGTCGATGTCTTGGATGAGGCATTGAACACGACACGGAATTTGGCTACACTATCTCTCACTTTTAACACTTCATGATGAGGTAGGTAGTAGGTTGACTCTGGTGGTCGAAAGACTTGAATATCTGGGATGGGCTCCAAGTGTCCAAGCTCCAAATATTCTGACATAAACTTGTAATATTTTTGGCTCACCTCTGGATTCTTTTGAAGGCGTTTTTCCAGAGAGTACAATCTTCGCACTGCAATGTTTCTTGAATTGCCAAGTAACGAAGGGTGGTCGCGAAAGGGAAGTTGCACTGTGTATCGTCCCGTTTCGGCTCTGCTGTGAGTTGCACTGAAATGATCCTCACACTTTTGTTCTTCTGGGGTAGATGGGTGCTCCGTTGGCAGCTCCTCCAGCTCCCAGAATTTCTGCAGTTGAGTGTCGACATCACACAAAACATGGTGAGTTGACACAGATGTGGGTGGCTTATTGTTAGTTTCTCCAATCAGTGACCATCCAAAAACTGTGTTGATGGCACCAGGAGTTCCAAGTGGGCCAGTGACAATTCCAGGACGAATGAGATAAACATAGACATTACCTCCCAGCAATATGTCGATTGGTCCGGGTTTTCCGCATGAGGGATCGGCAAAATCGAGTTTCTCCAAGTGCTTCCATGACTTCGGGTCACACTTGTAATGTGGTAGAGGGTTGGTCACTTTAGATAAAATAAAACTGTCAAATGTTAAACTAAATCTAGTGTCTTTACTTGAGGAGATGGTGAGCTGAGTTTTTCCACGTGGGGATCCAACTGCTATTCCACCAAGTCCAGAGAGGGGCAAGCTTGCTCGCTGCCGTTTCAGGCCAAGTCTGTTCAAACAACTTTCACTGATGAAACTTTGCTGCGCAGCACAATCTAGGAGTCCACGACAATTTCTGTAAATTCCGCTGGCATCCAGGACGGTGAGGAGCACAGTTGTAATCAGGGTTTCACTGGTTTCTTTTTGCACATTGTGGGAGACGAGTACTTCGACTGGTTCTTCCTCTGCAATGGCTGGAGTTGCAACTGTGGGTTGAGCCGCTTCAGTTGCTGGAGGATTTTTCTCAAAATGCAAGAGAGTGTTGTGTTTTTCGTTGCACTTTCTACACGAATATTTTGAGGTACAGTCTTTTGCAAAATGTTTTCCGTTGAAACAATTTATACAAAGTTTTTTCTTCTGCACCAGCTGAGCACGATCTTGCACTGATAATTTGTTGAAATTATCACACTTGAATAGGAAATGATTTCCATCACACATAACACACTTGTGTGACGAAGAACTGTCCGTGGTCGATCCGTGGTGGACTGACGCTGGAGCTTTTGTATTTTGTGGAAAGGTAGGCTTGGGCTGAGTCTTGGCTCCTTTGGCCGCTGCCGTCACTCTCGCTTGGTGTTCCAGGAATTTGTAGAAATCCTTGAAACTGGGCAGGTCGTCTGTGGTTAACGAGCGCTCCCATTGCAGACGTGATTCTGCATCTAGCTTTTTGGAAATAATATGGATCACTAATAGTTCGCATACCTTTTCCAATGGAATCTTGAGAACATCGAACGAACGAAGGCACTCGCTGGTGGTGTCTGCTAGCTTGCGTAGCGCCACTGGAGACTCCGTGTTTAAGTTGGGTTGAGAGAGTAAGCGCTCGAGTATGGCCTTGACAATCTCTCGCTGATTTTGATATCTGTTTTCCAGCATCGTCCAGGCTTCCTTGTAGTTTCCATCCGTAATCTGTAGGGACTGGATTAGCAAAGCAGGTTCACCTTTCAAAGACAGCTTGAGATACTGGAGACGTTGTGCATCCGACAACTTTGGATTATTGTGCACTGATGCCACGAATAGATCCTTGAAGGAAATCCATTGATGGGGATCACCTTGAAAGTGTTGCAGTTCTAGCTGGGGAAGTTTGACGTCAGAATTAGCCAGTATTGTAGTAGTGACTAGTCCTCCTTTCAGATCTTTCAGTTTAATAATTATTTTGTCAATTCTTCCTTCACATAGAGTAAATTCTGGCTCTTCAGCCTCAAATTCGGCATCTGTAGCAGCGGCGTTGCTAGATTCGTCGATTAGAGTTTTGCATTTGTAGCGTAATCTTGTCACTTCCTCCTCGTGAGTAGTGATTTCGTTCCTAGGCATAGGCTTATTGACACCGTAGCGGAGAATGGTATTTTCGATTCTTGTTAGCTGGGCCTTGAGAGCTCTTCTACCTTTCCTGACGACGTCCATGGCAGTTGATTGTTTAAAAGTTGAAAACGGTAAGTTCAATAAAACACTTAATCCACTGATTGTTGACACGATGGTTGTTCGTATCCGGCTCGAAGGACCAAAATGTGCGGGGTGAGGTGTCCAGTGCTGCTTAGTACATCAGGTTTGGGTCTCACTCCGCGGTGGTTGAGGGGTAATGGGCGTGTTTTATCTGAACTTGGGGTAAATGTTAGTATGCTGGTTATCCCACTTAAGAGATGCTATGTGATGGCTCGATCACGGATGCGTGCACAAACTACCCGGGTGGCAAATGTGACGAAATGAGTTGTCAACTTTGACTGTGTACCTACTATTGGCAAGTAAGGTGAGCGTAGTCAATGACAGAGATAAATTAATTTCTACAAATTAATTTATTAACACAAAAAGAATTCAAAAAAATGATAGAAAATTAATTTCTTGCGAGACACACAATGCTTGTATGTTGCAAGGTTGGAAGTTGGAATTGAACTGATTGAAAGTACATAAGTAGCTAGGATTATAAAACTTAACGAACAACAATAGAATATTCTAGAAGTAAACTACTTACGTACTAGAGAGGCAAAATTCAAAGGCAAGAGAAATTAGTTAAGTATTGCGGTACGCAACAACTCTAGTGTTGTAAGAAACTGATAAAACAACTCAAAAGGGGTTGCATAAGAAAAAGTAGTATTTAAAAATAACAAATGCTTTTATATTTTATAACGAAGCCGCACACGTTAGTGCAATAAAACTGACACGAAAATAACTAGGGCACTTTATTATTTATCGGTATATCGTGTGAAGCACAGAATGCTGAAAAAATTTGCGCTGCAGAAGTCTTTATCAGCAGGTTCCATATGTGTTTATTATTTCCAGTCTAATTTTTTGCAAAACGTATTTATAACTTTCACATTTTGCTTTCTTTTAACACTGTTACAGCCGACAACTACACACTACACAGTACATGCAAATGCAGTAATTGTAACATTGGGACAAGAGTCCTTAGAAATCCAGATAAAGTTAAACAAAACATACAATTATCAATAGTTTACTTACTTGTTTGGCATTGCCATTTACTCACAGTTTGAGAAATGAACGAAAAACGATAAATGTAGTGTAACGTTTCGAAATACAGTGACAGTTCAATGTAGTGCGTATTGTTTCGTGAGGCTAGACAGGAACTGCAGTTGTCCTATTTTCACCTGCAACATTAACGGTTAGAGCTGCTCTGCTGTTTAATGTCCCGTCCTCGTCCTGTCACTCCATTTGTTTTTTCTTTGTCATTTCTGCATTCCAAAAATCAATTGTGTCCCCGCATTGCAAAAAGCACTTTCCAATTCTGATGACAATAAGCGACCCGCTGTGCAAGCTGCACCAATTCATCAACTTACGTCACGCAATGCTACAGAGACTATGCTGGAATAATCACTTTATATTTTCTTTTAAACTCAGGTAGAAAAATTGAAATTAATAAAGGTTGGCATTTACACACCTTAATAACTTCTTTGTACACAGACAATTATTTCATTAAATTAAATTATTAGGTGAAGTCTAGTTTAGGATTCTTATGAATTAGCCAATAGAGAGAGCAATTTCTCTTTGCTTACTCTAACACATGCCTACATTAAATTTATGTTTATTTAGAAGAACTGGCATAATATAAATACTTTTATGCGTTATGTGCTCTGGGTTTAATTCCAGCAGTAGTTTTACGAAGACCCTGACTCCAGTGTAGTATCCTACTTTTTTGCATTTGGTCTTGGTAAAAGTTGGTACTTACTGCATAGACAAATTCGTATAAGATTGGCAAGGTCGGATTCGGTTACTGCTAACATTGAAGAGCAAGCATGCCCAACACCATTCCCTGAAGTATAGTAAAAGCGTTAAAAGAAGAGTGAAGTAATATTATAAGTCTGCCATTTCTGGGAAAGTCTTCCTCTGCACAGTGCATATGTGAATTGAAAGTCAACGAGGCTCCATAGAAAATGCACTTGAGCGAAGGAAAGAACTTTCCATCAAGACCTATCTATATTACTTGGCTGTTAGTTATTCTAGTGTAGAGTGCACTATGTCTGAGGCCGGAGATCATAGCTTAGCCAATGCAAACTTGTAGAAACTCGTTGGAGACAGAAGGAACAGTAGAGAGGAGACCAGAGGGAAGCCAGACCGAAAACTAGTAAAAGTTAAAGAAGTCCAACAGAGATGATCGTAGAAATAGTCAGACTGGTATCAGTTACAGAAAATGCATTGCATATAGCCAAATTTCTTTTAGTTGACTTGAGATTTCTCTCTGGAGTCAAGTCGACTTTATTTTCTAATAAATGAATACTACCTATTAAGCTGTATGCACATTTATAAAGTTGCATTATACCTATCGTTTACATATGATGCAAATAAGTTAAAGTATTAGGATCGGTATGTCATAGTGCTATAGAAAAATCTGTTCTGTATACAAACGATATGGATTTGCATAGAAAATATTCAGCTTATGAAATAGGACTAGATTGGAGATAGGAGAATTGAGAGAACAGACACTGAAATATGAAAATGGAGTATTTTCCAAGAAAATACAAAATGCATGTAACATTTCTTAGTGAAGTTCTTAAGAAAGTTGTAAAAGCTACATTTTCCCTGGCTTGATGAAACATGTACCGCACAAGTACGGTTAGATAGCCAAAATGGTTTACTTTTTTGCAAGCCAACGGAGACAGACTGATATTTTTACGAAGGGAATACTTCAGAGATATCTGACATGTTAGGATAATAGTAGTACTCTGAATATATACGAATTTCAAATGAGGAGTTTTCCTACATGGAATTCTTCGGGAGCGGGTTTGAGAAATGTCAGGACGCTTTGCAAAATGCATCAACATCATGGATGAATAGAATGTAGTCAGAATTGAGGAATCTACTGTTACTGACGAGCGAAGGCGAAAGTGGACATAGTCGACTTCTCCTCAAGATTTGCGTTCGCAATTCAATGCTCTACAGTATGGTTCAAAAATATCAATTTTTTGTACACATAATACAACATTTATGTTCGATTGCGGTTAAAATAGCCCAGATAAATAACCCATCTTAATCTGGAAATAGAAAATATTTTGCTGATAAAATAAGATTGATAAGTTTAAAATAAATAGATATTTTCAAAGAAAATTCAACCATATTTTGGGAAATGACAGATAGGAAATGACGTAAATAGTGCAAAAACAAATATTAAGAACAGGTTTTCTAATAGATGTGCTAAAATAATGTTTTATTTATTATTGATGATAGCCTTGTGTTTATTTCAGACTTGCTTCAATAAGTGAGCAGAAAAAATCTATGTTTTGCTGTATTTGACACATACTGTGCAGTAATGGTACCTAAGTATACCATATTTGTAAGGCAGTGGCTGGTAAAGTCTAAAAATACAACTGAGATGTATATGGGATAGAATCAGTCTGGAATTCAATTCAAAGTGAATTGATTGGATTTGCAAGTTGAGTTTGGTTCTCTACGGTCGTGTCGTGAGTTGAGTCAGCTGCGTACAATAATACTTTACTTGAATTCTACCTTATTGGACAGCTGAGTGACCAATAAAGCCGTTTTTATGGGATCTGACCTTTCCTTTTGTTAACGGAAACCTTATGTAAGGGTCATAAATAGTTTTTATAGCAAGAACACGCATCATATATAAATTTGGTGAATTTTATTACAGTTCAGCAGTAGTTTACTGTAAATACAGGAACACAATAGAAACAAAGCATTTCATTGAAACGGTTGAAGTTGAAATTAGTACTAAAATAAAATGATTATCATATCTTAGACTGAAAAGGGTCGATTTGCATAAAATTGCAGTATTTGTAGGAGTTAATCTTTGTAGAGAAAGGAAGTTTGTAGTTTCTGATGGCATTATTCATTAGCTAATGAAGATATGATACAAGACACATTAGAAATAAATGGAAATAAATTTTGAATGAATTGCTTCAGCTCGGTTTGTTTCATTGCTGAGAAAATGAGCTCATTTAAGGCATTAGCTTTATCTGGAAAGTTTGTAAAAGGAGTAGGAATAGAAGTTTTGCTTTTGAAAGCGAACTTGCATTCCGCAGTGGGCTGTAGAAAGCGGCTCACAATAAGATAAGCATGTCAGAGGTGGATAGGGAAATGTTTTGCATAATAAACTTGATTTAGTTAGCTATAGGAGAGAAGAGTCACCGAAACGGAAGGGAATGTAATGGTACCTACATGCCAAGAGAATTGAAAAACTAACTTAGGAGTGAATAGCGCATCTTCTCAAGTGTTTCCAGAGAAATCAGCACGTAATATAATATGCGAGGGAAGAAAAGCAGGTCAGGCACCTACTTTATGAAACACTAAGGACTGAGGACACCTTCAGCTTTGTTTATGGTTTCGAAAAAGAAAACCGGTACAGTTTGCATTAGGCATATTAGGTTGCATAGCACTTTTGAGGTGCTATCTCCACTGCACACAACTAAACAACTAAAATATAAACACACCTATAAACATATATATTTATTTCTCTCAAGTACAAGGATTTGCAGGAAAGCCTCCAGCTTTCTCCAGTTCAAACTTAAGTAAACTTATCTAGGTCGACTCAGGATAGAAATATGGCACAATGCAACACAATACTATACTTCTACATACTCGTACTATACCTTGTTTTATTTTGGCTACTGTGATTTCAGTTTTCAAAGTTTCTTCACTTGTCCATATACAACACTCAAACGGAGACTGACTTGACTTGACTTCACTCTTTGTCTTCTATAGAACAAACAAGAGAATAAAGCAAAACGACCATCTACTAGTTTTTTATTTAGAACTTTTCGCCTGTCTGTCTGCTTTGGTTAAGTTTGAGGAAAAACTTTGCAAATTTCTAACGACTATATATATGTATGTACTCTGTTCTTTTCTCGTCATCTCCCTCCCTTTTCAAAATGAATGGCATGGGTTAGAGAAATGGAGTAGCGAACTACCACATTTACAGTAAACACATACAGATCCAATTTTTCTCTTCACCGCTACACTACAGCCAGTATTTATTAGGTACACTCACTGGAGAAAGAGAAACACGAACCTCTGTTGTAGTGAATTTGTAGTGCACACACATAGAGGCTACCTAAGAATCAGAACGTGCAGTTGTATTTATATTTCTTTCTTTACTTATCCAATGATTTTGTTTTGTATTCAGGAGAAAAGTTGGTGCAGTGGGCGTCCGAGAATTTGGTGGTGGAAGTGTTGATTCACTCACAAGTCAACACGTTGCTCCAATGCATCAAGAATCTACTCGCCAGCTTCACACGACACAGACATATAATCCATGCAGGCTACACTTTCCAAGGAAGTGGCTCATGGATTTTACAGGTAACTAATAATGCAGTTTTCAAGGATCATTCGGGATCATTCATTCATTCATTAAGGTTGTACTATAACATACAATAAAAGCTCACTGTAGGGATAAAAAATGTCTTACAAGTATTCAGGCGTAAATATTAGTAGGAAAAATATATCTTGGTTGGAACAAAAGTAATTTAACATCCTGCTTTCTCTTACTTTCTCAATAAGTATGATTACCAAAACTTTCTCCAAAGGTTTTCACTCTAAAACACACGTTGATTTTAACTTACTTGCGTTCCAAACTGTATTTATGAGAAGGCTTATAGCAATAAGTCAGATTATTTCATAAAAATCACGTTTTTTGACTCTGTACAGTATTTTTCATCACCTTTAGAGTAGGTTTGGAAAGCAATAGGTATAGTACAACTACAGATATCACTCTTGTAGATGAAGGGAAAAGAAAGAGTGAAGATAAAAGCATTGTAGCAACGGCCCATTAATTTTTCTTTTTCTTTAGAGGGACTCACGTAATTTTTGAGGGGCCGACATTTATATTTTGAGCTTTGCACCCGATAAATTCTCCGTAATGAGCTCGAGCAGACACCAAAGAGACATATTTTGTCTTTTTATGGCTCTGGTGTAAAGGTAGGCCTGTATAGAAGTCTATACAGTATTTCACAAGTGCAGTGCATAGGAAGAAACTGGATAATGGTTTGGCTGTGGAGGTAACTGCATAGGTAGTTGCACAGAATAGAAAATGTTGACAGGAAGAAAGGTAGAAACAATCCTTTACTTGTGTTATACTGACACTTGTGCATATGGACTAAGGTCTATATTTCTCCACCCACCCACGAAATAACGTGGTAACGCATTCAGTTTTCGCATTAGAGCATTGAGTATATAAATGGAGAGCTTCGTTGTTAGAAGATGATATTATGTAAAAGAACAAGAACAAGGGAACAGAGAAAAAGGTTATTCCATAATAAATGACTTTGACATATCCATTATGTTTTGAAGTAGCTGAGGGAAAGTATTGCAGAAAGAAAGGTGCAGTCGGGAAAAGGTTCCCTTGCATTGCATTCACAATGTATCACGAGGAGAAAAGACAGTTTTAGTAGGCACAGTACTTTATGATCGTTTAGATTAGGAGGCATTTAATTTTATATTTTAAATGAGAGTGCCATGCAATATTAATGTAGGTTCTTTGTGAATTTCAATACATATCATGTGATGTCAGCAGTATTATGGCGGTAGGGTAATAAACTCATTTTATCTGTACTGGATATTAAAAAGTGACATTTTTCATAGTGGTACGAAGAGAAAAGAGGTTTTTAGATAAATATAATAATAGTATTAGGGCCGAGGACTGCATTTAGGGTAAATCAGGTTATGTTTGATAATGGTCATTTGTTATAAGTTGAGAGTAGGGGGAATTTAATGGGGGAAGTGTTGAATAAATGATTGAATGGGGAGATGTTGATTGTGTGATTCAGGATGGGACCTTTTCGTTCACGGACTTCATCGAATTATGGGCAGAGCCGGAAGTGTCGCGGATCTTATCAGCATACAAAGGTGATATTAGCGTGTCTATGCATTGTGCGACTGAGAACGGTTGGACTGATGAGCGTCTTCGGAAAGAGTCGTTCAGTAAATTGTGCCAAGTCCGGATGAATCCTCCGGACAAACTGATAGGCCATTCCTCAGGCATTATCTCCTTCGTCGACTACATCACGAAAATGTTGACGGCTGCCCCTCTTAAAGAGATTCTGGAGCCTTCCGATATAGTGGGGAATATTCGTTTCAGCCACCCAACACTTTACGTCTTTCCGGGTGGGCAGGGAGATGCAGCTTTGTTTGGAATAAATGGTTTCAATATGCTCATCGACGGTGGTTTCTCGCGAAGGTCCTGTTTCTGGGATTTCACCCGCCATTTAGACAGACTCGACGCCGTGCTCCTGACCAGAGTCAATAATAACAGTGTGGGAGGATTGGACGCGGTGCTAGATAGGAAGAGAATGAATCAAGTCTATCCACAAATAGGCCATTTTTTCGGGAATGTGATGGAGAGAAAGAACCCGGATGGTGAGAAGGAAGACAATCCAGATCTCCTCGTCAGTCTCACCGACACTGGCCACCGAATGGTTGAAAATCTTAGAAATGTAAATCTAAAACCTCATCTGTGTTTCCGAGAGAATGTGATCGAGCCGATTAACCTCTATCATAAAGTTGGGCACGGGAAACTCGACCTCTACGTTTTAAATCCTGCAAAGGACTCTCGGGAAGTGAAAGAATTTATGTCCAAATGGAATACAGACTGCAAGTCCTTCGTGTCGGCGCGAATGTCCATGAAAGTGGAAGGGAAGGAGCTCAACTATCCCGTTCTTAATTTGGTCTCCATTTGTGCCCTCTTAGTTTGGCAACCAGATAACCCACGCGACCCGATTACTCGTATTCTTTTCCCGGGCTCCACCCCCCAACAGAAAATATTCGAAGCATTAGGAAAATTAAAACACTTAGAATTTTTGCGCTACCCCATTTGCACCGCTAAGACAATTGCAGCTTCTCACAAGAGCAAAGTAAAATCAGAAAGAATAGTTTCTGAAGCCAGGCATCAACTCTCCTCCAAATCTCACTATTACAATTCACAAAATATTTCCTCAACGACATCCGCCACTGACGGAGCGGCTGTTGGAGTGACCACAACCACGACGACAACTTCCACCACTTCCACCCGACCACCATCTGTTCACAAAACAGCATCGTCTACAGGCATTCCCAAGTCGTCTTACGGTCGTGTATCCTCTAAAATCTCCGCTCGCAGTGATTCGTCAACCACAATCACAACGGGCGAGAGCACAGAAAAAGAAAAGGAAAAAGAGAAACCTTTGAAAGAAAGAAAATCCGAAAAATACATCACTGCCAAGTCAGCCGATAATAAATTGGCATCAGAAACTCCAAAAATGAAATCTTCCTCTAGGATTTCTTCTCGAATTGACACTTCTGCTCCGGCCGGTCACATTTCCAAGACTGCCAGCAGTACAAAAGTCGCATCATCCACCACCACAACAAAAACATCCTCATCTACAGTGAAACACGCACGAGGACAAGACATCTCCAAGAAAACCACTCAAGCCAGCCCTACTAAGAAAGTAGTAGAAGCGAAAACTGTTAGTAGCAAATATGGTATATCTAAATCAACCGTGGGGAAGACATCCGCATCTGTTGCCTCCGCCTCCCCACCACCAACACCTCCCAAATCTGCTAAAGAAGCCAACAACCGTAAGGTCATTGAGCACAAAACAGCCAGTCAGAAAACAAGTCTCGCAAAATCCTCTAGCACGACGACCACAAGTTCATCTGACACGTCCAAACATAAAAGCGTCACTGAAGCGCGGAAAACTAAAACTTCCGCGGGAACAGTCAAAAGCACAATTCCTCGTCCATCAACCACCCCGGCAGCAAAGAAACCGGCAGGAAGCGGGGAACCTGCCCCTGTAAGACGACCCCGTATTGGAGCAGCCAGTGCAGTCGCCGCGACCACGGTCACAGCCGCGGCTGTTGCAGCTACAGCCGCAGCGGTAGCCGCATCTGAGCGAGCCTTCAAAGAGGAAACCGAAGAAGAGGAGGCAGTTCACGCTGCAACGAACGGAAGTGCCCCTGAGGAGCCGGAAGTGTCAGGCGGTGAACCGTCGGATGCTGATGGGAAATCAGAAGTTGGAATTGAGGCTGATGAGCAGGAGGAGGAAATTGTGGCTCAGAATGGAATTGCTCTGAGTGCCACAGCGACAGAGTGCAGTTCTGAACTGAGTTCCTTAGATCACGTCTCGGCCAATGATGAAGATGTGGATGCAGATGGAGAAGATAGGGTGACCATTTCTGAAGATGTTATTACCGCTGTGTCAGTCTCCAAGGATCAATATGAAATGCCCTCAGAGAGTCATACCATTACAGATGTAGAGGCTATTATTGGAGAGACTGTTGACGGAGAAACGACCACTGCGGATGCTGATGAGGAAGAGGATGAATATTTAATCGTAGAAAAGGATGAGTCTGCTGGAAATGAGTTGGATGGTGACTCTAATGTTGTCGTTAGTCAGGATATTCCCGAGGAAGAGGAGGAAGGGACAGAAAAAGAAAAACTCATACAAGACGAACAAAAGAAAGAAAAGGAGGAGGAAAAAGAAAGCAAGGACGAAAAAGCACAAATTATTGAAGAAATTGAGAAAACTGATGAGGCACCTGAGCAGAGTGATATAATTAAAACCGACGACTCTAAAGACGAGCCCGATGAAATTAAAGAGGAAGAAATCATTAAAGAAACTACTACTTCTGTAATTGAGTCCGCTGCTCCCACTCAGGATGCTGATATTAAAGTTGAAGAGGGCAAAGATGTAGAAGCTCAAATTGAGGACGCAGTTCAGACTCTCGAGTCAGAAATTCTGGCTGATGTAACGGAGGAGGAGAAAGTCGGAGAAAGTGTTGAAGAAGAAATAATTGAGAAAAAAGATGTTGAAACAACAGAGACCGCTGAGGGTGCTGCAGAAGAGGAAGAGGAGAAAGCACCATTAGACACAGCCGATGAAACAGTTACTAAAGATATTACAGCAGAAGTGACAGGAGTAGAATCAGAGGCTGAAAAGGAGGAAATTGTTGAGGAAACAATTGAAGCTGAAGGAGTAGCTGCACAGGAAACCCAACCCGAATCAGACGAATCAAAGGCGACAGAGGAAACAGAAATTGTCACCGAAACAGAACCAATTGAGAAATTAGACGAAAAGGATGTAGAGGAAGCTGAAGGGCAACAGGAAGTTGTTGAAGAAGTAATAACAAAGAAAGCGGTTAGTGAGAAAGAAAGCGCTCCAATTGAAATTGAAGAAGAAATAATAGAGAAAGTGGAGAAAGCAGAAGAGACAGCTGTAGCGGATGTAGATACGTCGAAAGAAGATATAAAATATATTCCCGTAGAATTAGAGCCATCTAAAGAGGCAATGACCACTGAGGAGGCAGACACTAAAAGAGAGACTGTAGACACAACGACTATAATAACTAGCACTGCAAGTGCAGACGCAGAAACCGAGCAGAGAGACAAAGAGTCTGAACCGCAAGGAGAAGAGGAGGAATCAAAAGTGCCTAAGGAAATTGGAGATGAGGAAGAAACAGGATTAGATAGGGAATCCGGCGTGAAAGCAACACCTGCCGATCAAGAATCAGCAGAAGACAAACAAGTGGGCGAAGTTTCCAAGGCTGGAGAGGTTTCTTCAGCTGAGCCTGAGATTATTTCTGAAGATGGTAAAATCCTTTCAGAGTCTGCAGCGAAAGAAGAGACAGATAAACAGATTACAATAGACAAAGATGAAATGGAAGAGGGAAAAGATGAGGCTGATGCAGAAGGAGAATTGGATTCCCGACGAGAGTCCGAATCCGCAGAGGGAGAGCGGCGACTAAGCGCTGCGAGTGTAATGGGAGAGGAGAAACACGGGGAAGACTATCAAAAAGACATTGATGAAGTGGAAGTGGAAGAGGAAATAGTGGAAGAGGACAAGGTTGATATAATAGATGAAAATTACTTGGGCGCAGCAATAAACTTGGAAGCAGATTCCGTCGGGGGAGATTTGGCGGACACTGAAACCTCTCGGGAGTCACAATTCGGCTCCGAATCTAAACTGATCGATGACGATCAGCCAACAGATGAATTGCAAATTGAAGAGCTGGATGAGAAATTGGAGGATGTTATTGCATCTGGACTGGATGCACTACCTTCCCAGCAGCAAATGGATGAAATGGAAGTTGTGCGAGGAGAGAAATTGGAGGAAGTGAGTAAATTAGATATTCCAGAGGAGGAGAAACCGAAAACTCCCGTTGTATCATCTCCAGACACAAAGGAAGAGGAAGTTACAGAGCAAGAAGTGAAAGGAGAGGAGGAAGGTGTGGAATTGAAAGAAAGCCGGAGGGATTCAAAATCTTCGCAGAGAGACGAAGACGAAGGTCTCTTGGCTCAATTGGCTGATACTTCCAAGTACTTATCCGAAGAAAAGCCTTTAGCACCGCCTGAGGTAATTCGGAGTGCAAGCGGTGCAAGTGAGACTGGATTTATTTCCAAAGATGAATACGAACTGGTTCGGACTAAACGAGATCTTTCTCACGAAGTGACTCCCGAGCCAGAACCAATTCAACATTCTGTCCTGCCTGACAAAGCAGAAGAGACTTTACCCGAAGTTGTGGAAACTGGAGAAGAGTCCGTGCCACAAACTTTAGATGAGGAAAAAGATGAGGAACAGCGTGGCGTTTCACCTGCTGCTCCTGAACATGTTGAAGTCGAAAAAGAAACTGGTGCCGATATTGAAAAGGCTGGTCCAGAAGAAGAAAAAGAGGAGGAGTCACGTGATGTTGTGGAGAAAGTTGACGATGACAAGGCGACAAAAGAAATTATTGGAGAAAGTGAAGAGCCGAAGGAGGAGGGCGTCACAGGAGAACAGCTGTTACAGGCAGAACCTGAACTTGTCAAAGATGAAAAAGATGTTAGTGTGAAAGGGAAAACAGAAGAGTCTTCTCGTCCAATTCCAACTCCATCAGCAATCCCATCAAAAATTCCCCGGGAGTCTCGTGAAGTTATTCGAACTCCTGATGAAGTCGCTGATTTACCAATGCATGAGGAAGTTGAGCCTGGAACTTACGAAACGGATGAGTTTGTGCAGGAAGAGGAAGAATATTCAGAGGAGGATCAGGGAGTGGATGCAATTGGAATTGTTCACTCACCATTGCCAGGTACAAGTCCTGGCCCAATTCCCACTGAATTGGAACAGGCATTACTGCAGCAAAAGCAAGTTTTACAATTGGCGAGCGAACTCACTGTCGACAAGACAACTACAGATGCTCAATCTACTACTCCCGAGGCTAAGGAAGATCAAGTCGAAAGTGTGCCGGAGAAAGCAGAGAAAGAAATCGAGAAAGGGGAAGATGATGAAAAAGAGAAAGAAAGCCCAACCAAAGAGCAGCTAATAGTCCATGAAGCAGAAAAGGCACAACTTCAAGTAGAAACTGAGCAGGAGGAGGTCGCTGAATCCGAAGAGCAACAAATACCTACTGCAGTTGTTGTAGTAGAAGAAATAACTAAAGAGACGAAAGATGAACTCAGAGCAAAAGCCCCAGTTCCTCATGGAATTGTAGAAAAAATTGATGCAGCCGTCTCGCCCGTCTTGGAGTCACTTCTCACCCAGAGTGTTGGCAAAACTTTGGAAAGCATTATCAAAACAACGGAAACCACTACTACGACTTTGGCTCCTTCGCAAAAGTTGCCAACTACCACTACGGACATCACTGAACTTCTCGAAAAAGAGTTAGATGAGCAAATTGAAAAAGCGGAGGAGCAAACCGAGGAGAAAGATGCAGATCAAACAGAGGAAACTAAAGGTGATATTCATGATAAGACTCCTGAAAAAGAAATTCAGGAAACTTTAACCACTGAAAAAGTTGAACACAAAGATGATGACAAAATACCTACCGATACTGAGCAACCAGAAAAACTTTCCCCTGCTCAAGAACTCCTAACGGGGGATGAACAAGAATCAAAAGTGGAAAGCACAGATGATATGAAAGTAGATGACGATAAAGTTACTGAAAAAGCAGAACATGAAGTTGCTGCTGTTGATGAGAAAGAATCTGTTGAAGAGAAAGAGGCGGTAGAAGAAATTGTCACTGAGCAAAAATTAGGTGCAGTACTCGAAAAAGAGCCAAAAGCAGATACAGAGGAGAAAGATGCAAAAGAGAAAGTTAGTGACGAGGCAGAGGAGAAAATTTCTGATGTAGGCGAAGAAAAAGAATCTGAGAAAGAGGGTGCTGCTGATGAAGCAGAGGAAACTGAACCTACAAAGGAAACTGTTTCGGATACTAAAGAGGTTGAAGAGGATGAAGAGAAAGTAACGGAGGAGAAAGTACTGGAAACTGCCACTGCTGAAGAAGTAGACGAAAAAGCTCTTGATACTGCTCAAGAGGAATTAACAAAGGAGAAAGTCACTGATAGCGATGAAGGAAAAGATGTAGAGGAGAAAATCAGTGACACAATTGAAGTAGAAGCGGAGGAGAAAGAAAAACCAACAGAAAAGGTATTAGTACCTGTTGTAGATGAGCAATTAAGTGTAGAAGAAACAATAATTAAAGAAAAAGCTGCTGAAGCAACTGCAGGCGTATCAGACACAGGTGCAGCTGAAGAAACTCCCGATATTGCAAAACCAGACGATATAGCTCAAATTCCTGCAGAATCTGAAGAGAAAGTACTACTGATTGCTAAAGATGAGAAAGAAATCCCCGAATCCGCCGTTGAAGAGAAAGCCGTAGTTGCTGATGTTGAAAAAGAAGCAGCCGAGGCTGAAGTTGCTGTTGGCAAAACAGCGGCAGCCAACGTTTCTTTAGATGAAAAGGAAACTGCTGAAGAAACCGTTGATATAAAAGAAACTGCAAAAGCTGCGGGTAAAAAGGACACGAAAGATGAAAAAGAAGCAATTAAGGCTGAAAAATCTGCTGATGTCAAAGAAACAGCCAAGGAAATTGTAGATGAAAAAGAAACAGACGAGGAAGCTGTAGATGAAAAAGAAACAGCCGAAGAAGCTGTTGACGAAAAGGAAACAGTCGAGGAAGCTGTGGATGAAAAAGAAACAACCAAAGATGATGTGGATGGAAAAGAAACAGCCAAAGCTGTTGCAGATGAAAAAGAAACAGACAAGGCTGCTGTTGACGAAAAAGAATCAGCCGATGCTGCTGTTGATGAAAAAGAACCAGCGGATGCTGCTGTTGATGAAAAAGAAGCTGCCGATGATGCTGTTGATGAAAAAGAAGCAGCCGATGATGCTGTTGATGAAAAAGAAGCAGCCGATGATGCTGTTGATGAAAAAGAAGCAGCCGATGATGCTGTTGATGAAAAAGAAGCAGCCGATGATGCTGTTGATGAAAAAGAAGCAGCCGATGCTGCTGTTGATGAAAAAGAAACCACCGATAATGCAATTGATAAAAAAGAAACGGCCGAACCAGCTGCCGATGAAAAGGAAACAGCTGAAGGTGCTTCAGATAAAAAAGAAACGGTTGAAGCTGTTTCAGATGAAAAGGAAACAGCTGAAGATATTACAGATGATAAAGAAACAGCTGAACCTGCTGATGATGAAAAAGAAACAGCTGAAGCTACTGTCGATGAAAAAGAAAAAGCTGAAGCTACTGTAGATGAAAAAGAAACAACTGAAGCTACTGTAGATAAAAAAGAAACAGTGGATGCTGCTGCAGATGAAAAAGAAACAGTGGATGCTGCTGCAGATGAAAAAGAAACAGTGGATGCTGCTGCAGATGAAAAAGAAACAGCGGATGCGGCTGCAGATGAAAAAGAAACAGCAGATGCTGCTGTAGATGAAAAAGAAGCAGCCGATGATGCTATTGATGAAAAAGAAGCAGGCGATGCTGCTGTTGACGAAAAAGAAGCAGCCGATGCTTCTGTTGATGAAAAAGAAACAGCTGAAGCTGCTGTAGATGAAAAAGAAGCACCAGAAGCTGCTGTAGACGAAAAGGAAGCTGCGGCAGATGAAAAGAAAGCTGCGGCAGATGAAAAAGAAGCTGTTGCGGATGAAAAAGAAGCAGAAGAAGCTGTCGCAGATGAAAAAGAAGGTGCCGCAGATGAAAAAGAAGCTGCTACAGATGAAAAAGAAGCTGCTGCAGATGAAAAAGAAATTGCTGCAGATGAGAATCAAGCAGCTGAAGCTGTCGCAGATGAAAAAGAAGCAGCTGAGGCCGTTACAGATGAAAAAGACTTAGCTGTAGCTGCTACAGATGATAAAGAAACAGACGAAACTGCTGCAGATGAAAAGGAAACAGATGAAACTGCTACAGATGGAAAGGAAACAGCAAAGGCTGTTGCAGTTGAAAAGGAAACAGTTGAAGCTGTTGGAGATGAAAAGGAAACAGTTGAAGCTGTTGGAGATGAAAAAGAAACAGTTGAAGCTGTTGGAGATGAAAAGGAAATAGTTGAAGCTGTTGGAGATGAAAAAGAAACAGTTGAAGCTGTTGGAGATGAAAAAGAAACAGTTGAAGCTGTTGGAGATGAAAAGGAAACAGCTGAAGCTGTTGGAGATGAAAAGGAAACTGCTGAAGCTGTTGGAGATGAAAAGGAAACAGCTGAAGCTGTCGGAGAAGACAAGGAAACAGCTGAATCTGTCGGAGAAGACAAGGAAACAGCTGAATCTGTCGGAGATGACAAGGAAACAGCTGAGGCTGTCGGAGATGACAAGGAAACAGCTGAGGCTGTCGGAGATGACAAGGAAACAGCTGAAGCTGTTGCAAATGAAATTAAAGGCTCTAAGCAAGTAATTGAGGAAAAGGAAGTAACTAAAGAGTCTGCAGCCATAAAGGAAACAGATAAAGCAGCTGTGGGCCAAAAAGAATCAACCACAGCCATTGTAGACCATACAGAATCAACCGAAGTTGTATTAGAGAAAAAAGAATCAGCTATGAAGGACAAAGAAGAAGTAGCTGAAACTGTTGTAACAAAAGCAACTATTTCTGCCGTAACAGAAAAAGCCAAGACTGCAGGCGAAAAAGAACTGGCAAGGACGGAAATTGACAAACAAGAAACTGTTAAGACGGCTGCTGATGAAAAAGAAACAGCAGAAACTGCTGCTGATGAAAAAGAAACAGCAGAAACTTCTGCTGATGAAAAAGAAACAGCAGAAACTTCTGCTGATGAAAAAGAAACAGCAGAAACTTCTGCTGATGAAAAAGAAACAGCAGAAACTGCTGCTGATGATAAAGAAACTGCAGAAACTGTTGCTGATGAAAAAGAAACTGCTGCTGATAAAAAAGAAACAGCAGAAACTTCTGCTGATGAAAAAGAAACTGCTGCTGATAAAAAAGAAACAGCAGAAACTTCTGCTGATGAAAAAGAAAATGCAGAGGCTGCTGCTGAAGAAAAAGAAACTGCAGAAACTGCTGCTGATGATAAAGAAACTGCAGAAACTGTTGCTGATGAAAAAGAAACTGCTGCTGATGATAAAGAAACTGCAGAAACTGTTGCTGATGAAAAAGAAACTGCTGCTGATGAAAAAGAAACTGCTGCTGATGAAAAAGAAACTGCTGCTGATAAAAAAGAAACTGCAGAAACTGCTGCCGACGAAAAAGATACTGCAGAGACTGTTTCCGATGCAAAAGAAGCAACTGATGCTGTTGCCGATGAAAAAGAGAGTGCAGAAACTGTTACTGATGAAAAAGACACTGCAGAACCTGCTGCTGATGAAAAAGAAGCTGCAGAAACTGCTGCTGATGAAAAAGAAACTGCTGCCGATGAAAAGGAAACTGCCGCAGACGAAAAAGATACTGCAGAGACTGTTTCCGATGAAAAAGAAGCAGCAACTGATGCTGTAACAGATGAAAAAGAGACTGCAGAAACTGCTGCTGATGAAAAGGAAACTGCAGAAACTGCTGCCGATGAAAAAGAAACTGCAGAAACTGCAGCCGATGAAAAAGAAACAGCAGAAACTGCTGCCGATGAAAAAGAAACAGCAGAAACTGCTGCCGATGAAAAAGAAACTGCAGAAACTGCTGCCGATGAAAAAGAAACTGCAGAAACTGCTGCCGATGAAAAAGAAACTGCAGAAACTGCTGCCGATGAAAAAGAAACTGCAGAAACTGCTGCCGACGAAAAAGATATTACAAAGATTGTTTCCGATGAAAAAGAAACTGCTGATGCTGCTGCCGATGAAAAAGAAAGTGCTGGTGTTGAAGAAAAAGAAACTGCAGAGGCTGCTGCTGAAGAAAAAGAAACTGCAGAGGCTACTGCTGAAGCAAAGGAAACTGCAGTGACTGCTGTGACGGTTAAAGAAACCACGAAGGTTGCTAGTGAAGAGGCAGATGGAATATCTGTAAGTGACACAGTCAAAAAAGTTACAGAAATAATAGATGACAAAACTGAACAGGTTGAAGATAAAATTGAAAAATCAGCCGACGAAAAGGTTCTTTCTAAAGAAGTGGGCATCGAAAAATCTGCTGAAAAGGCTACTGATGATAAAGCTGAAGAGGCCGCTGATGATAAAGCTGAAAAGGCCTCTGATGATAAAGCTAAAGAGGCCGCTGACGATACAGCTGAAGAGGCCGCTGGCGATAAAGCAGAAGCGGCAACTGACGATAAAGCTGGAGAGGTCGCTGACGATAAAGATAAAGCAGATGTTGCTGCTGGCTATAAAGATGCGGCTGCTGACGATAAAGCAGATGTGGCCGCTGACGATAAAGCAGATGTGGTCGCTGACGATAAAGCAGATGTGGCCGCTGGCGATAAAGCTGATGTGGTCGCTGACGATAAAGCAGATGTGGCCGCTGACGATAAAGCTGATGTGGTCGCTGACGATAAAGCAGATGTGGTCGCTGACGATAAAGCAGATGTGGCCGCTGACGATAAAGCTGGTGTGGTCGCTGACGATAAAGCACAAGCGCCAACTGACGATACAGCAGAAGAGGCCGTTGAAGAAGAGGCCGCTGATGATAATGAAGTAGCGGGCGCCGACAATAAAGCAGTTGTGGCGACTGAAGATAAGGCAGATCTGGCAACTGACGATAAAGTAGAAACTGCCGCTGATAATAAACCAGAAACTATCCCTGATGATAAAGAAGATGCGGCTGCTGACGATAAAGCAGGAGAGGCCACTGACGATAAAGTAGTAGCGGCCGCCGACGATAAAGCAGACGTTGCTCATTTATCTACTGGTGACAAAGACGCTTCAGCTGCGGAAGAAGCTACTGAAGAAAAAGCTGATGTAGCTACTGATAAAAAATCTGATGCAACTACCGATGAAAAAGCTGATGCAACAACCGATGAAAAAGCTGGTGCACCTATTGATGAAAAAGCTGATGCATCTACCGATGAAAAAGCTGATGCACCTACCGATGAAAAAGCTAATGCAACTACCGATGAAAAAGCTGATGCAACTACCGATGAAAAAGCTGATGCAACTACTGATGAAAAAGCTGATGCAACTACTGATGAAAAACCTGATACAACTACTGATGAAAAACCTGATACAACTACTGATGAAAAAGCTGATGTAGCAGGTGAAAAAGCTGAAGTAGCAGATGATAAAGCTGAGGTAGCAGAGGAAAAAGCTGATGTAGCAGATGACAAAGCTGAGGTAGCAGATGAAAAAGCTGAGGTAGCAGATGAAAAAGCTGAGGTAGCAGATGAAAAAGCTGAGGTAGCAGATGACAAAGCTAAGGTAGCAGATGAAAAAGCTGATGTAGCCACACATGAAATAACGGATGCTGCAGTTGACAAAAAGGCAGATGAAGCTGCTGATGAAAAAGTCGATGCAGTTGCGGTTGAAAAAGCCGATGAAGATGTTGATGAAAAGGCCGATGCAATTACTGATGTAAAAGCAGATGCAACTACCCATGAAAAAGAAGATAAAGATGAAAAATCTGTTGTATCTACCGATGAAAAGATTGATGTAGCTACTGATGAAGAAGCAGATGCAGCTGCTGATGCAAAAGCCGATGTAACTGCTGCTGCAAAAGCCGATGTAACTGCTGCTGCAAAAGCCGATATAAAAGTCGACCCAGCTAAAGACAAAAAAGCCGATATTGCTGCTGATGGAACAGCAGATGAAACTGTCGAAGAGAAAGCAGATGCAGCTGACGATGTAAAAGCCGAAATTGCTGCTGATGAAAAAGCCGACGTAACTGTTGATGTAAAAGCTGACGAAGCTGATGATGAAAAAGCAGATGAAGCTGATGATGAAAAAGCAGATGAAGCTGATGATGAAAAAGTAGGTGAAGCTGCTGATGAAAAAGCTGACCAAACTCCTGTTGAAAAAGCTGAAACAGGTAAATATAAAAAATTTGATGCAGCTGCTGATGAAAAAGCTGACCAAACTCCTGATGAAAAAGGTGAAACAGGTAAATATAAAAATTTAGATGCAGCTGCTGATGAAAAAGCCGATGTAGCTGCCGATGAAAAAGGCGATGTCGAAGAAAAGATGACACTGGTTGCAGATGTGAAAGATTCTGACGAAAAGCACGATGATACTGACAAAGAGGAGAAAGTCGAAGAGCCTGCTGATAAAGAGGAAGGGATCGAAGCTCCTGGCAAGGTTGGTAAAATAGAATCTCAAGCTGATGAAGAGAAAATCTCAGAGCAACCGACCGGTGAAAGCAAAGTTGAAGAAGATATTTCTGACGAGAAACAGAAAGCTACCTCCATGGATGGAAAACTAATTGAAAAAGTTACTGAGAAAGAAGCCCATGCCAAGGATGACGAAAAAGAAACAGACGAAAAGGAATCAGTGTTGGCTGACGAAGAAACACCAACAGATAAAGAGACTAAACCTGAAACAACAGATGCATCGGCAACCACTGTATTAGAAACCGAAGCACCCAAAGAGAAAAAAGCAATTACTCCAGAGCCAGAGCTCGTGGAAGACTCTACAGAGATTCCCTCAGACCAAAAAGCTGACAAGGAGGACTCTGCCGAAAAAGAAACTAAAGAAACTGATGACGATGCGGTAGTAATCGAAGAGAAAGTTGAATCTTCTACTGCTGCTGCCCTTACACTAGAAATAGAAAGCAAGGAAACCGAATCTGCGGGAAAAGTACAGGAAGCAGCAGCCGAACCCATAGAGGAAGAACCTGTGCAATCGAAAAAAGAAACTGTGACAGAAGATAAGCCTAAGACAACTTCAGAGGAGAAAAGTCCAGTTCCAACTGAAGAAGTTGATGATTCAACAATGGACACCACAGAAGATATCGAAACAGAAACGCAAGAGGAGAAAGAAGAAGCTGTCGATGAAAAGAAAGCAGAGGCACTAGCCACAGAGAAAGTTGAGGAGAAACAAGCAATTGATGACGACGATGCCAATGCAAATATACCTGTGGAAGAGGTTGGAGAAAAAGAAGACGCGGAAAAACCTAAAGAAAAAACACCCGAGCCTTCCGACATCCAAGAAGAATCCACCACAGGAGCAGAATCATCTGTAGAGAAACCAAAAGTAGAAGAAATTGACGATGCAGACGAAAAGGTAGTTGAATCTGAAGTTCCTGAGAAAGAATCTGAACTAGAAGAAACAATAATTAAAGCTGGATCCTCCACAACTGGATCTGCACCACAGGAGAAAGCAGATAAAGTGGGAAAAGAAAGCGAGGAGAAAGCAGAAAAGTCAGTTGACAAACCAGTGGAGCAACCAGATAACAAAGATTCTGAAGAAGCAGAACCAGTCGTAGATGAAGCAGTTGGAGAGGAAAAGGAAGATGCTGGAGAAACAGCAGAAGCTGGAGAAAGCAAAGACGAGGAGGAAGCTGAAACCCTAGAGTTGAGCGAAACAATTGAAAAAGAACAATTGGAATCTACAGAAAAGGAATCCCTCGTAAAAGAATCTGTTTCAGAAACGGCGGATGCAGATGCAGCTGAAGAAATTGAAAAGGAGATTTTAATAGACGAAGAAAAGCAGGAGGAAGAAATAACAGAGAAGGCAGAATTAGAGAAGGGAGAGAAAGCACAGGAGAAAGATGGGAAAATTGCAGAAGGAGAAAGCGGAGCTGTATCTGCGGTAGAAGAGAAAGAAGATGAAACAGAGGAAACAAAACATATTGAGACGAGTTCTCCAGTAAGCGAGGCTAAGGTATCAGAGACACTAAAAGCCAAAGTAGACAGAGAGGCAGAACCAGTAATAAGTGAGCCTGTGACGTCATTATCCCCAGCCGACGACAAATCTCCAGAGAAAATTGGAAGCCCAAGTCAAGACTCAGTGAGTATTCCCACATCTCCTGTACAAGGGGAAAGTGCAGCAGAAAGAGAAAGTGGAACAGACATTGAAACACACATTCCCTCTAAACAAGATACAAAGGGAGAAAAAGACGAGGAAATCGATGAGAGCAAAGCGACCACAGCAGTTGATGAAAAAGTCAGTCCTAGCGACCCTGATGCGGATGTCATTAGCAAAGTCGACAGTGACGAAACGGAGAAAACTCCTACTCCTACTTCCTTGGATACGGAAAGGCCTTCATCAAAGGATTTCTCTTTATCTCCATTGGATGTCAAACCAATAGCCTCTGTTGTTATTACTCCATCTACTCCTCCTGTACAGAGCGAAGAAGAAATTGATAAGCAAACTTCTCCAACGCGATTCCCAATTCCAAGCGAAAGCGAAGGAAAAGATGTACAAACCGAAGAATCAGCCGAAAGTGAGAAAATAACTGAAATTCCTGAGAAAGGCAGTAAATCTCCCGTTGAAATTAAAGAGGATATAGCAGAGTCGTCTCCGGAGGCCACTGACCCACAATCAATTGATAAATCGTCTAAAGATGATATCAAAGACGAGGAAAAGGATGCAATTACTCCCATTGCTCACGCTGAATCGATCGATACGGAAGTGACCGATACAGTGGATGCATCTAAAGAATCTATTACTGCTGCACTTGGGTCCTCCTCGCCAACTGCACTGTCAGCTGAAAGAAAAGTGTCCAGCGATGAATCCTCCACATCCTCAGCGTCCGCACTCACTGCCATTTCACGCGCAATTGACGAAACGACTACCTCAACTGCAATTAGTTCGACAGACAAAGATTCCAAGCAAGAATCTCGAGAAATTGAAATAAAAGAAACGGAGCAAATAGAAGAAAAGCGAGAAAAACTATTTGTTTTGCCAAGGGATGATGATGATGATGATGAAGAGGATGATACTGGAGCCAAATCAGAAGTGGAAGATGAAGAAGAGATTCGTGAAGATTCAGTAGCCTCTAGCATTATGGGTGCGGTAGGTGCAATTGGATCTGGATTGCTCACAGCTGCAACTACTCTTAGTGCTGCTTTGGTTCATCAGTCACCTGAGAGTGTTGCTACAATTCCAACCAGCCCTGAAGGGGAAAAGTCGCCCAAAGCGAAAACTGATAAAGAACTTAAAGATGACAAAGAAACTTCCGAAGATACAAAAGATAGTGTCGCCAAAGAGGTTACTGAAGAAATTCTAACACCAAAAGATGAAAAAGCCCTGAGTGCTAGTCCTGTAAAATCCTCCGCATCTTCAGTGAAGGGAGACGAGGAAGAAAAGATTGAAGACACTGTAAGTGAAACAGCAGAAGAGAAAGAGGCGGATACAAAGGACGACAAACAAATTGCACAAGCGACAAAAGAAATAAAGACGTCAACCGATACGAAAGAGACTGTGGAAGAGGCTACTGCGGCAGAACATGAAAAATCAATTGAAGAGCAAAAGGCTTCAAAAGAAATAGAGACATCCACTCAATTAGTAAGCGACTCATTGGAGAAGAGCATTGAAAAGGATGAGCATTTGCATTCCGATGAGAGCGTGAAGGACGCGACTGGAGAGAAGGATGCAGCTGAATCAAAATTAACCGTTGAGAAACAAGAAGCAGAGTCAGTGCACACGGAGTCTGTTACAGTGGAGGCTGATCAAGTAGTAGGAACTGATGACGATGGGAAATCTGCTGGAGAGGAAACTAAAGCAAAAGAAAGCGAACAGCTGGAAGTAGAAGTGGAAAGCGAGAGTGAGAAAGTGCAACGAATTTCCGCTTTTGCTGCAATGGAAACGAGCGTGACTGACACAACGGAATACACAGAGGAAGAGGAACAAAAGGAAGATGACAAAGATGAGGACGAAGGGATAGACAGTTTAGAATCCATGGATGCAAAGGATATGAAATCTGTTGGTTTTGCAGCATCAGATAAGGGTTTGCGACCTGATGTAGAAGTCAAAATACAAGCTGAACAAGCTATTCGAGATACTGAGGAAAAAGTAAGTCAGACTATTTTGCAAACTGCGGAAAGCGCGGTTAGCTCTGCTGTGATTCAAGCTGAAGAAACAGTTGCTGTTGCGGAGGAGACTGTTGAGCAAGTTGAAAAATCCGTCGAGGAAAAATTACAAGGTATGCAGACTCCATCACCGGTGCCGGAGGAAATAGTTGAAGAAATAATTGAAGTTACCCACGTTGGGGGAAAAGTAAAAGCGATGCAATCTCCGTCACCAGTACAGGAAGAAATTGTCGAAGAAGTAATTCAGGCTACAACTGTTGGGGAAAGCCAAGGAATGTTTTCCGACTTACTTGGAGGTGCTGCAAAATATGTGAGTGGAATAATTGCAGATAAATCTGCGACAGTTGCGGCCCAATCTATAGAAGATGACATTATTGTCACTGAAACAAAGGTTACAAAAGGAAAGGACGAAAAGACAGATGATTTGAAAACTGCCGCGGACGGAATAAAGAAAGAGATCACGGGACATATAGATTCTGTCAAGGGAGCGGCTGCAGAGAAACTGAGCAAAACCATTGAAGAGACAAAAGAAGGGATTCTGGGGAAAATTGAAGAAACAAAAGGAGCGGCCGTATCTAGCATCAGTGGGAAAATTAGCGAAGGTGTGTCTGTCCTCGGCTCTGCTCTTATTGGGGCTTTGGGCACTTCGGAAAAAGTTCTGGAGAAAGTCGTAGCTAAAGGAACAACACAGGAAGCAGTCAAGTCTCCAGTAACACCAATAAAAAGTCCAGTGGACGATGACATCGTACTTGAAGAAACTGTGCAGCAAGCCGAGGTGACTCCCTTAAGTCAAGAGGATGTTCAATTGACAGCTGAGCAGCCACAGGAAAAAGTTCAAAGTCAGAAAACATTGCAGGATTACGCAGAGACAATGAGGGAGGCTAAAGCAGTTTTCGAAACTCTGCAAGAAGTAGCTAAGTCGGGCCAGGCATTGTCTATAGCTGTGGAGGAGTGCAAACGAAATGTAGCAGAAAGCATCCGTCTTAAAATGGAAACGGATGAGTACAAACCAGCCAAACCTCAAGATCCCCTTCCACTTCCTGACACTCCAACACTTGAGAAACAGAAATCCGTTTATCAGCACCTCCAGGAAGTAGCTCAAATCAGTTCTAGTGCATTCTCTGAAATAATTAGTAAAGTTGAAGAGGAGCAAGCCAGAAAAGCTGAAATTCACAAAGAATCTACAATGGCCGCTGAGAGCCTTCAAAAGCAAGAAACTAGCCAAAAGATCATATCTAAAGATACTACATCAAGTACTACTAGTAGTATGTCCCAAAGTATTATAGATATCGAGGAAGAAATTGCGGCTTCCTTAGTCGAAGAACATAAGGTTGTTAAGTCAGATCAATCTACTTTAACGGCAGAGAAGGAAACGGAGGCTACTAAAGGAAAATCTATAACTACCACGACAGTAACTACAACAATTACCAAATCAGCAAAAGCTGATGCGGATGACGAGATTAAACAATCAAAATCTTCCACTCCAGAGCCGTCAAAAACAAAGGAAGATGATGACGAGGGAGAAATTGAGCAAGAAACTGAAATCGAAGAAGATTCTATGACGAAGTCTATCAGCTCAGCTGTCTTTTCCCAATCCCAATCTATTACAAGCGACTCACAGCAAATTACAATTCATAAGTCATCTACAGGCTACGAGTCGGAAAGTGAAACTTTACGGGAAAGTTTACATTCTGTCACATCAGGAGTTATTTTTGAGGCGGATGTAATAACTGAGACGGAGGAAATCAAAGAATCAATCCGAGATTCATCCCCGTCGCCAAAACCAACGGAATCGGAAAAATCTCAAGAAACAATTGACAAAGGTGCTAAATTGGTTGATGAAACAAGAACTATAACCACAACTACTACAATCACATCAACATCAACGAAAAGTGCAACGGATCCAGGCGGCAGTTCCAGTATCGATCTGAGCGAAACAACAAAGGATGATACGGGAGCTGAATCCGAATGCGAATCAAAATCCGAGAAATGCAGCGAAGTGAAAGAGGAACTAAGCACGAGTGAAGCTCTTGCTTCTTCTAGTTTCCAAGAGTCAGAGAGTGTTTCCAGTGTTGTGTCAGTCGAAAGAGGAGATGAGGAGACTCAACAGAAAATAAAAGAAGAAAGTCACGTTGAGGCGAGAGAGTCGGAAACTCAGCAGACAGAAACTCATCTATCCAAATCAGAGGAACATCAGATTTCTGGTGAAGGGTCGGAGACAACCGTAACGACTGTGACTAGGATCACGAGAACCACAACTGAGAAAAGCGGTGGCGATGGAGAGAGAGTGAAAGAGGACGAATTTGACGATAAGAGTCGAAGTGGAACTGAAACCATTAATAATATTGAAGCTATTAGTAGTGGAAGTGATATTCCTTCTAGTGATATTTTATTGGGACCAGATGAAACGCTCAGGCGAAGTACTGTGTCTACTAGTAGCACAATAGAAGCTCAACAAAAGAAACAAGAGGAAAGCGAAACAAAGACGGTTCTTAGAGAAACAAATGTTATTGCAAAGGAATCATCATTAGAGTCCGAATCAATGACTGCCGAGAAAATTGTTGAGGAGTCTAAATCGACACTTGAAAGTTTATCGTCCTCGTCATCAAAGGTTATCGAGGAAGTGAGCAGTAGCTCGAGTAGAACCGCATCTTCTTCTATTTCGGCCCTGAAAGAAGAAATGACACTGGAAAAATTGAGTTCTGAGAAATTGAGCGCGGAAAAGAAAATTAGCTCTTCATCCAGCTCTACTTCAGCCACTGAGAAATCAATGTCTTCATCTTCAGCAATGGCAACGACATCTACTTCACGGCTTATGGAATCGAGTGCATCTAATATGGAGGAACTGCACGAAAAGTTCGAGGAGACGTTCACATCCTCGACTGCAAAGTCTGCAGTATTCGAAGCTGTAAAAGTAGAAGAGAAAATTGGAGAGAGCCAAGAGAAAATCACAAAAGAAGTAAAAGAGGAAATTATTCCCGCAGAGTCAGAAGGCGGAGAAGTGAAAACTCGAACAGTGTACTATGAAACGAGAACTGTAACTGAGGGACCTATTGTTTCCTCTACAACAACAACCACGTCAACCTCTCCAGGAGGTACAACAACAAAAACAGTCATAACACGACGATTTAGTTCAACGGACGGAATTAGTGAAGGTTTCGATGCTTCGAGACGCCGTGCTTCTGAAATGACTACAACGACCATAGGACACAAATCTCATGGCTACAGTTATGTATTTGGTTCAACAGCAGACGAAACAGAGACAGAGCCTGATTCCGAAACTCCATCCGAGGACAGATCTGTAAGCATTCCCCAATTACCTGTAGATATTGAACCAACACAGCTACAGCAAGATTCCGTGTCGTACTCCAGTGTTCATGGTCATAAAACAATTGAAATGAGTTCAGATCTGGGAATAGAAACTACTAGCAAGAGTGTTGCGAAAACATCTGGAGAAACAGGACCAAGTATAACTACTGCTAGTACCACGACTATGACAACAACGACTGCCTCAACAACATCCATTGCAACCGCTCATGCAACGGAAATCGGGCAAGTGTTGGCAGTTTCTCATGATATAGTAGAAGAAGAAACTTATTCTTCTGGGGATTTCTCTGATAGCCAATTGAGCACGGTTCCGCAGCAAACTCTCCAGACAGATGATGCACTTAAAGAGGAAAGTGCAGGCAAACCCGAAGAAGAGAGCCAGGAACCTGATGGTAACCTTGATGTGGAAAATGGCAATGTATCTGAAGTAGCTGCCGACGCAGAGGATGCCGAGGAAGAGGAAGATGACGACGGAGTGACAAATGAATCCATTACAACTACAGTGACTACTACCACAACCACTGTACAGGATAAAGACGGTAAGAAAATAATCAAAGTTACTCGCACAATTACGTCTTCGAATACTACTGGTGAAGAGATTTCAAGTGAAACTACTACTACAGAGGAGTATGAGAAAGTGCCCGCCTCGCCGAAACCTTCCCGAGCCTCTTCCTCTCATGACAAAAAAGACGACGGCAGTGACATTCTTAAAGAGTGGGGCAAGCCATTGGGTCTTCCTGCAATTTACCCCGAAGGGGATGGTGCCGTTGCGGGTAGCAATGGACCAGACTCGGGCAATTTCGGGGCTACTGGTAAAAGCACCCCGAAAAAAGATGCTGGCAGCAGCAGTAAAGGTGATAAGGCGTCCACCATGAAAACCACTCCTGGCACACCAGCCAAACATTCATCGGCCACGAAGAAATCTTCAAAAAAATCGTCCAAGAGCAGCCCAATTTATGTCGATTTGGCTTATGTTCCACATCATGGTAATTCACAATATTGCGATTCAGAGTTTTTCCGCATGATCCGAGGAAGGTACTATGTCTTCAGTGGACTGGAGCCCAGTCGTGAGGTCTTTGATGGCCTACTCCAGGGAAAACAAGCCTGGGAGGATAAAAATCTAGGTAAGTCACAATCTAATTCATAGCTCTTTGTCCATTTTTCACTCTAACTATAACTATGCTCTGTCTACTCTATGTATTTCCACAAGTCACTGTCTACACCCAATTTTTATCTTATCTAACCATGAGCTCTGCTCTGATTTATCATTCTTTCCTAGATAATCAGTTCACTCACTCAGTCTGTTCCGCCAAGTTAGACTCTCTCATCTACTTCCTTAGCGTACGTTACTGTACATGCCTTGCGTTTTGCATCATTGTCGTCCTAGGATAGTGTGGTTAACCGAGAACATGCCTCGCTTCCAATTTAATTTTCTTCCAATATCTCTAGGCCCCACACTTATAACTTCCAACATAACTAATGTATTTACTATGGGGAAATCAAAATCACAAGAGTTTATCTATTCATGGTTCCATAAAGTTTCAAATATAACATCTGTATCACTCGAGGATGATATATCTAATAGTGCACCGACGTCGTCTCTTACAATCCCTTATCGGCAAATATGCATCACAAAGACTAGAAAGTTTGTAAACACATAGAGCAACCAATTCAAATATAATTCATACGTGTTCTACGAGAACCTAATGTTGTTGCAAGCTTGAAACTTGATGCTGCAAATCGAAATCACATTCAATACCGTAATGGAATCTAAAGTGAACATTTTGGCCTTCTGAATTTTAATCGAGATTTTCCTACAGCACTCTTGCATTTTTCCGGCCTATTAAATAAACCACATGAAACTCCATTTCTATACGCTAAAGGACATACAGATGAGTATGTGCTTAAAGTAACTTGAGAGAAAAAACCATTTTTTTGGTTAACAAAAATAATATTGATTCAGTCTACTGTAGATAAATATGGCTATTTCATTATGACAACAATAAGATGATCAATGAGGACCAAAATGAGAGAACTACTCATATCCAATTGGAAAATAATCACGAATAGTGTTACAAGGCACAAGCATATTTAATTGCGATTCATTCTGAATGTTAAATTACAAATTATCTAGACTAGGTTTCGAATCGTGCAAAACACAAACCCTAGGCATCGGAATACCATAATACCTACTGTTGAGTTTATTTATTTTTAAATGCTTCCAAAACAGTTTTTCAAACAGTGGTGGACTTACATTGTCCGAAAAGTAGACTGCCGAGTTTTGAAAGGGAATATATAAAACAGGGAGGGGAACTTTTTAGTGGGTTTTTTAGACTGACTTATGGTCTAACCCTGGAACTAACCTAATAAAATAAAAGTCAATAAATATGTAAAACTTGTCGGTAAAGCTGATGAAAGTTTTTTTCCTCCTACATGAATCCTTTAGTAATTTGAGTTATGATAAAGTCTACGGTCTAGTTTGAATTTGATTTAGTAATAAAATGCCCACGTAGGTAAATACCGTAAATATGGCATGCATGCAGTATTAGCAGTATGCAGAAGTATTTCATTAGAACGTATTTCGCTATAAGTATAGTGATATGAAATATTCTAGATATTACTATTTACCTAACTATCGAAACGGGCTTCATGTACGCTTTTATACAATTCCCTAATCAAAGGAAGTATATTCCTTATATTAACGGTCCCTATGTAATGTTCTCTGCAACTTCTTGCTTTAGGGCTAAGGGATAGAAATCAAGTTAGAAAGCTATAAAACAGTGTTATAGTACGTGATATCGCATATACTGTGAAGCAATCTCAAATTTTCTCCCTTTATTATTTCAAGAATGTAAGTTATTTATATACTATGCTGTTTATATTCATATCAGATATTATCTAGCATGTTTAAGTTATAAGCTCCTATATTTAGTCTGGCTGAAGATTAGTACTAGACATTGGATAACAATATAATAATGTACGGTGCATTGTTTGCTACAGCCTGAAAAGGTAGTATAATATATTACGGTGTAAGTCATAAACTTAGCGCTGGTAACCTAATAATGGGTTTGAACTACATCTACGTCTAACGCCCAGCATATCCACGTGTGTATAGATATACCTAGAAGCATAAGTAAATGTTTCCCTTACGAAATGTGTACTTACATACAATATATTATATTATTATTACTAGAGATATTTTCTCGTACACCAAAACACAATAAGTATCTGTGTATCCATTTGCTGTGCCATTACATACGTGTATCGGCTTTGGTTTTCCTTTTATCCTTGCAAATTGGAAGAAAGAATCCACGAGCTCCAGTTCTCATTTCCGTACAAAGGCAATTTGCGATTGAATCTTCAATACTAACAAAGAAAGAGCAGAGAAGATCCAATCCATTCAAGGATGCACAGTCTAATAAAATTGATGAAAGGTTGTACTTTCTATTTGTGTTCTCTCTAGCTCAGCAAACGTAAACTCCTTAGGTTTGTCAAGGGTGGAGTGGATCTTAAAAGGAAATCCTTTTGTTCCACAAAATCTTACTACCAAAAGTTGGTTTAGGCTTGTCTTCTGTGTACCTCCTCCCTTCTCAACTAAATTGCTATGTATTTATGTTCTGTAATAATTAGTTTAAACTTCAGGAGGAAAGACAGGATAAAATTAAAACAGTTTTGGCATTCCTTTGCTCCACTCCAAACACCGATAGTTTGGTTGATATTGATTTGATTTCTTTGTAGATGGAAAACAGAATAATGAAAACGCGGAGGCAGTTTAGTTTGCTCTGCTTTCCTTATAAGAGAACCCACTTCTCTATGTAGGTTATTTACCCCACAGTTATTTTCATTGTATGAATACTAAATGATGAGAGCACCGGAGAAAGTTTCCTTGCAAAACTTCAGTTACTCGTTTAGTTTTCTCCTCCAGTTCTCGGTGCATATGTACAGAGACGCTGTACGTACGACTAACGGCTATTATGGTCCTCGTCGGTTCTCGTTAAATCAACCTAAGTGTATGTACGACTCTTAGGCTGATAATGTACAGAAGTAGGAAAGTAGTACGACCCATACATACTAAATGGGATGTGACTAGAGATATATGATATGATAATATATGAGTTCACATAAGATATTAAATAGCAGTGAGACTGCATATAAACGAGCAATGATGCAACGAGAGAAAGCAATGCATCATTCTCTAGTGCATACAACTACTACCATTACGAACTGCATTGAATTGCATTTTGCTGTTGTACAGAAGCGATACTAAGTTTTACGGACGTCCAATCCTTTGATATAAGTGCATACTGCATACTAACGTGTTTAGACACACTATACATACATATAAGACGGAAAATACAGTTTACAACCCAGTGCATACCATAAACTATCCTGGAAAGATAGGTCTTCTAGCACTACTGGGTAGAAAGAACAAAATATGGGTTGGGTTTCCTTTGGTTGGTCTCTTGGTCCGAAAGGAAGCGATGTGTAGTCTGTAGATTTTATTGGATCAATTTACTCTCCTCATAATTCTCCATTTCAAATACATAGAATTACCTTAATATTCATGGTCCTGGGGTTTTGAGTAAGCTACTTTCTCCTGCTATCTCTTTAAAGCGGCTCCTCTGATTTTCAATCAATTCACAAACGATTTTCCACATAATGACTTCTTTCTTACCGCGGAGTAATAGTAATGCTGTAAAGTTAACACCGAAAAAGAGACTTACTGTGACTTTACTCTTTCAGTGTGATATGTGGTGTGCTTGTAAGGCTGATATTATTTAATCGTATTTTCACTGCAAGTGAAAGCTAAGATAGCAATTTAAATAGAAAGTTCCTCTATCTAAAGGCAGCAGTAATTCTTTGCAGTTTATTCCTCAAAGGCATGTTCCGCCCTGTGTATTAGTAAAAGCAGAATGAAACGATGCGAAAGTACATTTGGAGGTAAATTTTTATCAGTAAGAATAGGAACCGAAATTGTGGAATTACCATGTTCTATGTAGCGTAAGGTAATTCCCTATCTAACTATAGTTTGATCGAATTTTCCTGTGTATTCGAATTCGAACGAGGATCTCAATAAACGAACAATGGAGTTTAATGGAATGTGCAGATACTTATAGCAGTTAGAAGACTAAATATGTAGCTACTATGTTTTGTGGTAGAGTAAAGAGTAATGCGGAACTTTCTAACTTATTTTTGTTAGATTTTTTCAAGTGGAAAAGTCTTAGAATTTG
Organism: Yoshiicerus persimilis; assembly: GCA_020352615.2. NCBI lineage: Eukaryota > Metazoa > Arthropoda > Collembola > Entomobryomorpha > Tomoceridae > Yoshiicerus > Yoshiicerus persimilis. Next base: position 31,322,475 of record CM036942.2, read on the forward strand.
TAGTATACTTATCGGATCTAATTAGGTAGGAACATGAAGGAGGAAGATATTTATTTGTAGCAACCACAGCCATTCAACAATATGAAAGTGTAGTAGAAAGTATAGATAGATCCCTAAGTTAGCATTGAAGATGGAAAGTTGAGTTGACCTGGACTGGATTTTTGAGTTTGTTCTCTATAAATAAGTAGGGGTTGGCTGGCTGTATAGAAAAACATAGAGATAGTGCACGTAGTACCTTAGGATTATTATGTAAGTAAGTAGTAGCATTTGTCCGTAGCTTGTATAGGTTTTAGGTACTAATGATTGAGCATTTGTGTGTGTGAAGAAAGTAAGGGCAATTGTGATACGAAGTCTATTCGAGAGCCGGGAGCCCGGCACGGTGAAAGAGGGCAATCGATTTATTCTAAAGAGTTTAGTTCACAGTTAGCGTGTACAGCATGTAGAGTGTACATTGGATTCCCTTGGAGTAGACGTTACGTAGCACACAACAGAAAGATAGACGAAGCAGGCGAAGACCAGAACCAGAGCAAAGGAAAGCAGGCAGACCGGTAAATATACTTTCTCTTTCCTCCCATCCTGTACAATCAACGAGACTTTTGGCTCCTTTCTCCATTCCTTATGCATGTTTCTCTATTACTTCTGTGAACAAGTACCAACTCGGTACCTGTTCCAGTTTCTTTCTTTAGATAAATTCTCATCTTATCCATTTCTAAATGTTTTCCATATGAGAACGGTCTTTTTCGGATATTAGGTACATTGCAATGGTCTTTGTATTAGGGTTGGCTTTGGCTGGGAAGTTGAATTGGATGTTGGTTCGTTTCGTTCTTAAGCTACAATATGTATAGCCTCGTCACAGTCATTTTCCATGATCTGAATTGACTGCTCTATCGATCTCTTAAAAGCTTTTCGCTTACATTTCACTACATTGCAATGTGGCTAGAGGGAAAGCATTCCGAGACTTTAAATTGCAATTCGGTGTACCGTTGACTGAACTGTAGATAGTCTCTGCTCAAGATCACTGCAATTTCACTTAGCATACAGTAGTGTAAGTTATGTATATTATTTATAGATCCTCGGCTAGAACCAAATGAAAAACTCAGAAAGATACATGCACCAGAGCCTACGATATAAATACTTTCGTTTACTTTCTCCATTTTCCATTATGAGAGAGGCAATTGGAAATCCCTAAGCATTTCACTTTATTATATAAATAGAAGTGAAAATTATGTGCTAGTATTTATCTAGGAGCCAAGCAAGAGTAAAGATAATAAGTAGGTATCCCCATATCACTTTGTTTTATATTACACTACAATAAATCACTCCGAGAAAATGTTTACTTTGTTTCACTTTGTCTATTCTATGAAGCGAAGTATCTGTTATCCCTGTCTTGTAATTTTCTAAAGCACAATATATAGGAGATGATGAAAGCGAGAGATTAGGGGAAGGATAGTACTAAGTCGTCTCTCTAGATACTCGAGTGTACTTCGTAGTTGTAAAAGGCTTATTTAGTTTAGTTTGCTAGTTGTCTATTTGAGTTGTATCTCGTATGTACGAATGTACGTAGTATTATTGCATTTGCCAAATGGCAAGCAAACTAATCCAGCATAAAAGTGAACCAATTGATACGTAGGTTTGAAAGACTGTGTGAAAAGGAAAACCGACGAGAGACACATAAACTAGTAAAGTTGTTCAACTAAATGAAATAGAAATTGAATGCGAAGTGAAGGTGGAGATCGATGATTGTGATGTGAATGGAGCGTAATGAAGGGTTAGTTCAACTTTAGAATTAGCTTCCTCCAATACACTATCAGTCAACAAACGTGAAAGATATGGTTTCTAAAGGAAACTCGCTAAACACACAGAAATGTCTATTTATTTAATACGTCCTTTCCTTCTGTTGTCTCTTAAAGATGAGTTCGAACCGAATAGAAGCAGGAAATTCAATTTGTCCCCCAGTCTCATCATTTTGGCCTATCAACCAAAAGAAATGCATTAATCTCGTCTGATGAAATATCTCAGCGCTATGTGCCGGATGAATTGGCTCTGACCTGAGAGTTATTGCTATCATTATTGTACATATAGTATCCTCTGTAGTAGGTATTTACTAAATTGGAAGAAAATGGAACGTACATACCTAAATACCTACAGATACACAGATAAAAGTCCATACTGCAGTATTTATGTTTTTGCTGTTAGTATTTTTATTTCTAGTACATTTTGCTAGAGAAGGAGTTTCTTCTAACTCTTCCATTATTTCGGTTAGGTCTCCTGACAATTTCTAATTGGGAATGGCTATCTTCACCCTGTGTTACTTTTGGAGAATCTCTTTTTTCTTTCCGGAGAAAGTCGAGCACACAGGCTTTACTGTTATACTAATAGGTAGTATTATACCTCATTTTATATAGCCTGAGCAATTTACAAATACGATTAGTAAAGGCCAAGAAAGCACCCACCTTTCTCATGTTTTGAAAAAGAGTTGACCTATTTATGTACTGGTAAGAACATAGCAATGAGCAGTGTTCAGGGTGCTACTGCTATATCAATAAAACGATGCCTAATCGGGGATTGAGTATAGTTGGAAAAGGAGTTGATGGGCGAAATAGATTTTATTTTCTATTCCATGGAATTGAAATTGGATTCTAAGAGAGAACGACATTGTGGTGTGGTATCATGGACATACGTATAGACAGAGTATCGTTTTGCAGTATTTGTACATAGTATGATATACTAGTGATGCGTATTATGTAACTCTATATGGTGCTGTAGTGGTTGTAGTAAAGTGAAAAAAGGTTGTAATGGAATCGAATGAAATTTGTTGAAATTGTAGAAGTGACGATCATCCCAACATACGACACGGACACTCTGGGCTACTGGGTTGTTGACTCGGAAGACGCCCTTGCAGAGGCAAAAATCGATTTGGCACCTTCAGCATCCCGGTGCACCATCAACCTTCAGGATCACGAAACCTCTTGCTCTGCTTACAGACTGGAGTTCTAAATTACTTGGCGAAACTTTGTGCTTCTGGATTATAACATCTCGGTCCAGACCAAAAAAGCACCAGACACATCCGTCTACAAATAAGAGACTACGCAAACTAAACTACAAGGAGATTTACCTAGACCAGACCAAACCACACAATTTCACTCTACCCGGGCAGCTTTGGATTTGGATAGCCAACCACATCAAAGTACCAACTCTGCGAAAAGCAGGAACGCTCTCCAGTTGCATTCCATCCAGTCCAGGGAGCCGGGTGTAGTGTGAGTACCTATTTAATCCGATTCAGATCTGTAGGACCACAGAAACATAACACCGTAAAAGACAAGGCAAGGCCAAAAGAAAAGTCTCACGTACCTCTACGTCCTCATTTGTAAGGCAGGAACTTACTATTGCTATTGCTGCCACTACTACGAAACAAAAACTATTGACTTGACTACAAAACTACCGTCTCAGGTACTTTTCCATTACGATAAAATAAAATAAAATGAAATAGGATCTACGTAACGAAAGAATAAGCTCTGCGGAGCGACTAGTTCAGTACGGCTCTTACTATTAAAATATATAGCTATAGCTACCTTATCAGATCACCAACCTACCTGAAGGAATTTTTTAGATGGTTTGGCTCGGTTGGTTACGCAGAGAATAGCAACTAACTTGTAATTACCTACATAAATGCATACAAACTTTAGAATAATACAAAGAAAGCAATAGTAACACTTTCCTAGATCCATAATACTAGAACTCCTAGAATACACTTTAATGTTACGGTTATCCTTTAAGACACAAATTATCGTTAAATAAATGGAGAAGCGCATTACAAAACAAAATAGAGTATCATAGACCTAATAACAAATACGAACACAACAGCTCTATGTAAGTATCGTAAAGTGCAACATAAGTACATCAATACAATACAGTTTAATGTTAGCAGTAATGAGCATTAACAATCCCGTACTCAAAAGAAACTTACTTAACTAAATAGTAAGTACTACAATCCACCTATCTAAGGAAAATATTAAATAAAGGAACAGGGCGTCATCAAAAATGTACCTAAACCAGTTTATCTTACAATTTACCAACCAATTTACTTACTTTACGCATAATGTTATATTAATTAAGTATAAGCTATGGTAAATAATGTACATAATAAACTTTTGCGTTTTACATTATCTCCAATCAAGGAAAAGTAACAGCTTTCAAGTTGTTCCTTTCCCTTTTCTGAAGATTATGTAAAAGTTAATTAAGTAATTATAGAATTCCAACCGGGTAACCCAAAAACATTTGTTTAAAAGCTTTCGCTATCTATATCATACCTTTGTGTATTGAAATTAATTAAAAGTGAACAGATATTGAAAGAGAAAGCAAACTTTCTCCATATAATACATAAAAGTATACCTATGCACACATGCCCACCGTTCTCCTTGTTAGTCGGTATTTTCTGTTATTTGGCTCTTCTACCGCTAATCAATAACTCACTGTTGCGTGTTGTGTGGGAGAGTTGAGAGTATCAAGGAGGCATGCTAGAGAGCATGCCGGTTTTAATGTCAAATTATTCTAGTAAAAACCATGCAGCTAATTATAAAAGTATGACCATGTACTTATTATTGTGCAATAAGTACGTTGCAGCAAAGGGAATAAGAAATAATTAGCGATAATATTAAAACAGCACATTTCTTATCGTAATGTCATCTTTTGTCTGTCTCTTACAGTAAGGTAATAATATTTAATTTCCTCTTGTCATGATAATGTGTGTGCTAAATGTAATTAATGACTTGAGGATAAGCAAATGATAACTTTTGCAGTGACTTGAGATGTTTTGTGTGCTTGGTGCATAAACGATGCAAAAATAAATGCGTCAAGCATTAACGAGCAAAGACTTTGGAGGCTAAAAATTAGAAACATTATGTGCATGTAAAATGTGCAGATGTTGTAGAAATATCTTATCTTTAGTTGTATGCGATCTCCGGGTAGTGTACTTATCCAAACATTACATGAAGGAACTATGATAAAGTTACCTTGTAAGATTATCTAACTATCTTTAAGTACTGTACTTGTTAAGAACATTTTTCTTGTTATTGTATATAGAAATAGTATTATAAAAATGTAACTCTTTCCACAATTGCTTAATTATGGATGCGAGGTTTTTAATAGCGCGTTATTGAATGGTTGAATTCGAGCAATATATATAGATAAGTAATCGTAAAATAATTTAGGGAAACATAAATATTCGATTGTAAAGCTGGTTCAGTCAAGAAACACTGGCATACATGGAGAGACTTTGGATTTATACTTTTATCTGTATGTATAATAGTGTAAGTGTAATTGGATAGCTTAAGTAGTGCGTAAGGCCATAGTAATTATAGATTTAGGTTATAGATGATAAAAACTGTAAAATTGTGCTTTTCTATCGACTATTACATATGTTACAATAATAATTGTAAGGATAAATGAAATACTGTTATATAATGATGAAATAAAACTAGAAATAGGTGAACTGCAAAATGCAATAAATTAAATGTCCTTGTCCAGCAAAACTACAGTACGTTAAAGAAAAGAACATCTTTATACTGCTGTATTATTATCCACTACAGTGTACTTACTAATTATAGGTAGGATAGTAGTAAAATGCTTATGAAGACTTTCAAAGACGTTTGAGTAAAGGGAAAGTTGGGTGCGATTCAATGATATTGAAAGTGAAAGACTGATTTTGTCCATGGTTCTAGCAGTATTGGGTAACATCGTTCCTTTTATAATTACATTTTTGAAATTCGATTGGAGTGACTTCCTATTCATGTTCATCAGTTACCTTTAACTTAAATTGCTTTCGTTTGAGCGTTAAGGAGTCAGTTCGATTTTTGTACTAGTTAATTCTATTTCTGTTTTCACTTTTCTACAAATATTTGTTGTAAAACTAAAGAGCGCCGAGAGATAGAGGAAAATATTCAAGTTAGTTGTTTTTAATGAGTAAGTTAATTAGTAATTTAATACTGGGATATGGTTATACAGATACTATCCATCGTATATAATGCACCAAAGTCTAGACAGTAGTCGAGTCCACGAAGGAGCTTTAGATCTAATTAATTGAGTAATAACTTACTGTTAAAAGTTTAATTAAAGGTTGAAATCTTCCAGGCTTGAATTTTCTCGTAAAACGAGCCAATTGACATCGTATGTCTTACTATTACCGCTAGAGCAATTAATAATTAAAATAATTAATCTAATATAATTAAAATTAACGCACTAATTAATTGCCTGCCTGCCTATTTGCCTACTGCATATATACATACTGTTACCTCTAAGATGAGTCTTACTACTACCACGAAAAAATGAGTAGTGGAATGAATTGATAAGAGTATGTAATATGTAATGTATGTATGCAGACATTTTGATGTGTACCAAAGGAAAAGTTTACCTGATCTTAAAAAGTTATTAACTAATTCTAAGTAATTACTACAACGTGTTACGACAGCTATGTATAATCTGTTGCTTTATTTAGGTTATAAATGTTACTTGTATGTATCAATAGCCTACCGCAAGAACTTTGATCTCTCACCTGACTTCGACTTGTTTCTTTCAATTACTACTACAAGAAATAGTACACTCTCCAATTTATATTCCAGTTTTTATCGCTTTTGTGAAAGCAGTTTCCGATTTCATTACTACAGTCTTATTTTGTATTACGTTTCGCACAATTATTACAATCTTGTTTAAGTTAAGTAATTGTTTTATTCTGCGGGGAAATGCAGGGTAAAAGTAAGTGAAATGAAATTGCTTAAAGACGCATCGACAACTAAAATCAGAAGCTGCAGTGAGTATAAGGAATCTATAACCTTTATTACAATACCTTTTATTGAACTGCTTTGTCTGTAATGTAAATACTGTAACATAGATCTGTAGTTTCAGCTACTATACTACAGCAGAATAGTGTTTATATTATAATAATACGAATATGTAATGTAAACCTATGTAATAAGTAAATCCATAATTAATAGTATCATTAAAAATTATCTCTCGTCAAAAAGATTGAGCGTACCACTGCATTTCCGTTAAGTACTAACAAGAACTATAAAGTGATTGATTAAAAAATCACTGACTAATCTAATCTGATTGAAGAATTGATTGACGATTAGGCGAGTACTAAATGCTCGTGCTCAATGGTATAGGTGATACAGAGGCCACGTGAACATAAATCAATTAGATATCTGTCTGTCTCCATTAAATATAAAGAACAATCTAATACATAAATACTATTAAAAGATTGTTAAGAATAGAAAATTTCAAGACCTGCTAATTTTGCTATTTAGAAGAAACTATCGTAGACGCTCTTATGTATATAAATTACAAGTAACAAATAAAACACAATATTACTATACAATATATCATCAGTAGAAGTAGCAATTAGTATGCCAGATTATTTGATTGACTTAAGAATGTATAACATAATTAAAAAGTGTGTGTGAATAATAATTGTACCGATAAGACTATAAATACTGATTCGAAACTTCAACGCAACCAACTGGTAGACAGCAGCTTAATATCACCTTAGCGGAAATTAAATTACGTATTCATATCAAATAATTTCGGCTTAATACGCCAATTAAGGTAACGTGTGCAAAATGCTACAGTATTTGCATATAAGAATACGTGTTGCTTCATATCTACAAATCGGATTCGAATCTAGAACAGTCGACTTACACACTTAACTCGTATATCTATTGATATGAGCTGTTTGAAATAAAACACGATTACTACTGTAATATAATGTAACATATTAATTTTAGCAAGTCCAATGCATTAGTTGTTATATTTACACTTTGTACTTATACATTAAATGTTAACCTAGAATAGATTATAGTTTGATGTAGAATTCTAGAAAACGATAGTGATTTACAAGGAAAATCATAGCTTTGCTTACGGCTTTTCATACTTGTTGTTATATATAGGATTTTCTCGAATGTACTATAGTATTGTAAATAATATTAAAAATCTAATACTTGTGTAAGTTAATTAGGATGTATGTACTATGTACACGTGTGTAATGTCAAAGGAGAAAGCTGCCTATAAATCGACGAATTTTTCTTCTTTAGAAGACGCAACAGAGTGCTTGAGGCTAAATATAATTGGTAGCCTAAATATGATGATACAGACTATCAAAATTATAACAGAATAGTCCTATACAATAGTTCTTTAAGTAACTTTAATAGTAAGCATTGATTTAACCTGTACGCATAATAAAACATGATTGATAAAACTGAATGGTGAATTGAGTCTTAAACTATAACACGAATGATTATAAAAATTTAATGAAATAAATGACACTTACCTTCTTGAAATGTGTAATCAAATTAAATAATTAATTCTGGTGCTGATAGATGCCTTGTCACTGTGAGTTGAGTGAAACCTTTGCGAATTGAACTTGAATTGGGGTACATACGGCAGCCATATTTGAAATTAATTCAACATTAGTCTTAGAGTATAATTTAAAAACGAAAATACTATAAACAATGATAAAAATGAAGCAAAATGATAATTTACTCGAATGTCAAAATTTAAAAATTTACCTTCCTACGACACTAATATACTTACAATGAATGGATCGTCGTAATTATATTCAAGAGTTTAGACCTAGTCAGCTTTCGCTACTACACTTCCAACTTCCGGGGAAAGTATAAGAAAGACGGCAGGAATTACACGAAATGACATATTGAATCAATAACACTTTTTAAAATTTCCTTCGTAGCAGTTACCATAAAAGGAAAAGTACTAATTAGAAAACACGTCATTTTCAGTCAGTGACTATAACGCATTAATGGAATATTGTTCAACCGATAAAGGATTACTCATAAAATAATTTTGAAAATATAGGAAAGCTGATCAGGTGAGCTGCTAAAAATAAATTAAACGCATGCGCAATTTTAGTGGATAAAATTAACCAGTGAAAAATAACGTGCGCAATGTACCTTCTTCGGATAAAGGGAAATTCCTTTGTTTTCTTATATGCAACCTACCTACTAAATACGTATAGACAGTACACGTTTCTGGCAGTAGGTAACGAAGCTTCGATCTACTATAAAATACGGCTAAACCCATCAATGAAATACATACATAGCAGCAGATCTCCTAAACTCTACTAGCAAATTGCATTGAATTCAACAGAATTGAATATAATAAAAAAGCAATCAAACCGGCTACGATAAATAATAAATAAAGCAGTTCTTCACACGAGTATTCAAACAAACTTTCCCCTAGTAGGTAAAAAAGGACATGGTGAAAGTCAATCAATCCCAATTATTTGGTACATTAGTTTATAAATGAAGGATTGCATTAAATGTCTGTATGGCAGAGTAATTCCATCCATGTTGACGTTGAAAACACAGACAATTGCACTTTAAAGTTATAAAATATACATACCTGAATAATTGTGTAGCAAGCAAGAGCATCGACAACCACTAAATTATTGCCACCCACTACTAATCGTTTGAAAATTTGAAATATTGTTAATCCCTTAATTTTTGATTGATGTATATTTGTAGTTTACAGATAAATCTAAAAGATATCCATCATTATCTCCAGAAGCCCAGTAATTTATATAAGAGTGATTAAAAAGGCATAGCTGTACTTTGTTTATTAAATTTGAGTGAGTCATATACACATGTTTATAAGATACTGCTTTGATTCTGTACTTTGTTAAGTTTGGCTGTGCTGCTAACTAAAATGTGTATAAGCGTCGTACGCTTAATAAGTGTAATTAAAGTATAGTACTGTATTCTATATATGTAAGTACGGTAATATTACAATAAGAAAAATGTATGTACATAAGACGTACTGCAAAAGAGTCGAGTGCTGCCTTTGTCATTTGTGTATAGCTACTTTGTGAGCATCATACAAGCTTACGGCTGAAATTATAATTACTGTTACTTACGTAATAAGAAATTTGATTCTGACTTGGAACTACATGAAGTAATTATAACTTAATTAAGCAAAAAGTAAGGTGTATACTATTTGTAGGAAAGTTTTAGCGAGTTTTATTAGATACTAGAAGTTGGCAGGAAACAGTGACGTTGATTGAATATGTAGTAAAATATGGAAGAGTGAAAGAGCGAAAGTTGGAGAAAGTATGTAACGTAAAGGTACTGATGAAATAAAAGAGACATTTTGCAAAACGAGACGTCGACAGTTTGTAATAAAGCTATAGTAAGACTTAAATATATAATAAAGTTCATTTGACTCGACTTGACTCAATCGTACGAATTTTGTTGTGAGTGGGTGGATATGAAATTATGTAATGTGGAAAGCTGAAACTTGGAAATACTAAATAATAGAAATGGTTTTGGGTAATAAACATTGGTTGGAATATCTATGGATGAATTACCCTCAATATAATACAACACACTATCTGTAATCGGAATGAACACTAAAAACCTTAATTACAGATAACCTTACACTAATCATCACTTGTTTTACATCAAAATCACTTTAAGTAGCATTTATTCATTTAATAGATTATCAAAATGTTCCAGTAGAAGATAATAATATGAAACGTACTTATACATAAATAAATCTATTTAGAAAACTCTGCCTCTACTTACTATCCTATGTATGTACTAATGTGCACAGTCTCTTATTCTCCCTTGTTAGATTTATTTCCAAAGTTCTTGCCATGTCTTGTCTTACCGAGAATCATTCAAAGATAACAAGAAGTCAATAAACACGAAATTCCTAGAAACCTTACTGACTAATGAGCCCTATAATCAAATATTAACTAAACAATTAACTAAATTCCATACCTCATACCATACTACATAACATACGTAAATCACTAAAAACATTGTAAACAGAAGTAAAATGTAATATCGAAATAACTAACATTTAGCCAGTAAGTAATAACTTAACGAATGTAATGTAACGTACATAATTAAATAACACAGATACTTCATAAATATTATTTCCTAAGCTTCACTCAAATTAATTGAACTTTTTTATTCCAACGAATAAAAACGTCCAGTTAAATTCAGTGGATCTTAGGAAAATTGATTGTAAGAAATTCTTGTTCAGTTATTATGGTAGTTCTGTTTGCGCGTCCCAAGTTTTCGTAATAGAGTTTATCTATTAGTTGGTAAATAAATATGCTATATTACATACAAATAAGCAATGTTAATGTAAATGTCATTTTCAGGTTAATTTCTACTATTTTTAATTTTGCTAATATAAGTTTGTTTTACTATTACTATGTTATCTAGTCTTATTTGTGCATTACATTTTAATCGTTCATACTAACAATATGAATTCACTAATATGAACATAGGCTTAAGAATGCTTTGAGAGTTTATAGGGGAAAAATAATAAATTGTTGTTTGTGAATATTTATGCATTTCTCGCTGAATTCTCCGTCTCCATTCATTATTATTTGATTAATTCCTCACTTATATTATGAATAAATAAAGAAATCTGATTCTACGGATAAATTGGTTCTTTTATTTCCATTGCATCAGCATAGTAATAGTATATCTATATCTGTAAACATGAAGCACATAATTTGTTAATTTATACATTCATAACAATCGACAAGAAACATCACTGCATTATTTAACTAATTGTGAAGAGCTACTCATATCTGTACTGCTTTGCTAATCCTGCATCCATATTATGTTACAGGAAGTCATACATCGTAAATCCTCCCAAGAAGTAAACTGCAATGTGTTAACATTTGTCCATATACATATAAGGAAATTGTATAACTGTATACATTTTCCCTTATATACATATAATATGTTACAGGAGTAGTATACAAATAAAATTGTAGTATGAGAAAATAAAGCAAATCGTATTTAAGTATACTATTTTCCTTATATCCAGGTGGTCTTATTAGTGAGAGCTTCTACTGCCTAAATTAGATTATGTTACAGGATTAAAGCAATGTAGGATTACATTTGTATACCTTGGAAGTGGTTAGGTACAGGTACACTCTCGCAATGATATGATTCACTGAATGATACGATTCAGAATTTTACTAGATCTGATTTTCATTTTTTATACAAGCAATTATAAACTATTAAAAGTAAATGCATATAAGAAGTATGAACAGTAGAAATTTTAATTTTTATCTTGCACAACTTACGTTCATTGAGCAACCCTTTGGAAAGAAAGGTAAATCTCAATACTTAATAGATGTACCATGCGAAATGTATTAAACGTACTAGATCTTTGTAGCTAAAGAACAAGCAAAGACCAACAGAATAACTTTATTCCTTCTATCTACAGTTTATGAACCACAATGTTGTTGATTATCCCTGATTCTGATTACATGTCTATGCTTTTGTATTCATAAACTAGCCCGTCCACAAGACAAATGACATACACATTCTATTAGAACATCCACAATTTTTAAAACAGTTTCAATTTATTAGGACCAATAAATTGTTTCCTAGGATGTATTCGTTCAGTTGTCTATCATTGTCATTAGTTAACTGGTTAAAATAGATTTATCACTGTTCATAAGTTATGGTCGTACAAGACCATCCCGTATACTTAACATCGGTGCATACTATTTGCTAAGGTGTTCATTAAATAAATTGCTAAGAATAAACACAACAAAACCAACACAGTACACAGTAAATACTACATAGATAAAACACGATTACATAGCATTATTCCTACAGCGTAAGTATTCCTACAAGACATGATTCCTACGAAGTAATTCATTCCTACGAGACAGTTCAGTCCTACTACGAGTATTATTCCTACTGTGACTTTTACTCCTACGAAGTACATCAGTCCAACGAGCAAAACTGCACGACATTGCATGCAGCAGTATTATTCTAATTAGAATATATGTGAAAGGCCTAAAACATTGTTTACAAATACAAATACAAATACAGTGTATGCATATTACCGCTTACAAGTTAATAATACTACAAATCATTAGAATTACATTTAAAAGTAGCATTAATTACTAAGCATGATTGCAGTCGAATGTTGTTGTGTGTCGTACATTAGTTTTCGTAAATGTTCATATAACATTTATTTAAATAATGTATGAAAAAAATTGTAATTTTAGACACATTTGAGACTCGAGGTAGACAACGTCTTCATCAGGGCCAGAATCAATTGAAAAACTACAGAATCAATTCGTTTTAAACTTAACAAGTTATTTTAGTTATAATGATAATTTAATGGTGATAATCTGTGGTCTTAAAAAACCGCAACATTTGTTTAAGATTTAGTGTAATTATAACTAAAATGTTTTATTAAGTCAACAACGAATTGATTCTATGGTTTTTCAATTGGTTCTTGTCCTCATGAATACGTTTGTGAGCGTTGAAAGCTTGACTAAAATTACATGAAATTTTTGTTAAAATGTCAAACTTGAGTCTCAACAAAAGTCCCCTTAATATTAACTACATCCGAGGTTGGAATACCATATCCCATTTTAGAATACTTATTTTTCCTTTGTAGTACTTAGCATTGGTTTTTGTTATCTGGGTAACTTAAAGTTGTAAACTGCATGCAACGCCCTGCAATATGATGGTTGTAGGAATAACCTTTGTTAGGAATAAGCTCCTTCGTAGGTCTGTTGCGCGCTGTAGGAGTAAAGCGCTTCGTAGGAGTGATCAGTCTAGTAGGAATGGTGTTCGGTTGGAATACTCTCACTGTAGGAATGGAAATCGGTCACCATAAAACACCCAGACGGGTAAAAATTGCGAAGAACATGGTAAAAAGAGTAAACATTTCCTTTGCATCTAACAGTAAAGCCTTTCCAGTGGTTGAGAAATGGAAATAATGTCACGTTCAATCGCCCTCGTCCATAAAAATCGAAAATTGCACTCTTCCACACACTTTCTTCTTTATCGAGTTTCCATGCACTTCATGACATGACTCTCCACTCCAGTTGGTCGGACTCGGACACTACGATACACCCTTCTGATATGATAGCATAACATCTCAAATCATCTTGAACTATTTGTACTTAAACACATTTACATTGCTATATCTTATAAGTTAATGTACCTATACTACAACATATTGTACACCATAATATGACAGCACATAAAATACACAGGGTAAATATAGTAGGTGGGCATACATTACCTAAAGCTATAATATATTTTCCTACCGTATAAAAAGGATCATTTTCACCCTCGTCATGCCCACTTTACAATAACTATGAGAAGAAATGGCAAAATCCATAATCTAGTACCTACAGATTCTATCTATGTAGGAATCTGTTATCTTTGCCATGCCAGGATACAGTGGGCTGCTCACTTGCACTTTATTGGCGTTATATGTACAAACTGGAGCAGAACGTACATACTACTTACATCACACATGTACACAACCTATAAGTTTCCAGAAAAATCAATACAATTTATGCCACTTATAAACTAACTAGACTTTAGTACACTACATATCTAGTAGCTAAGCTGCTGAAGGTACTTACAGTATTTGTCATTATTATTTGTGTTCCATGTATTTTAATTACATAGAAATATGCACATGTTATAACGATTATCACTACTGATTAAGACTGGTGACTTTAATACTTGGAAATCGTATTTGAAATTAAGAAGTTACTAAATAACGGAAAATGCATCTTTAACAAAGTTTAGCACAGTGTTAGAACGTATTGGGGAAACCCTTATAGCCCTCAGGTATTTTGGTGAAAAAGGGGATTTGGTCTTCTTTGACTCTGTAATGATGTAGCCACTTTTCTCCTTTGGTGTTGCTGCCGTCCATTTCATCTCTCCATTTCCCCCTGGGTAAATAAATATCTCTTTCTATAGCGCCAGGTCTGAGAATGGGGGCGACGATGATGTCACCTCCTATACTAAACTCGTCACTAACTTTGAGACAGTTGGGATCTGTCGGGTCAATCATCCACAAGGGTCTAATAATAGGAAGTCCACTTGTCAGAACAGCGTCGATTGCTTTCTTAATGTACGGATAGAGTTTGTTCTTTCTGTTGGCACTCATTTGTGTTGCTATTTCGATGACCTTCTGATCGTAGTCACTGGGCAAATGGGAGTATTGGACAACCGGGAGAAAGTGCACTAGTTCTAACCAGCGAATATACAATTCTCTGTCTGGCAGTAAAGATTGCTGAGAACCATTGAAAAGCATATTTTTCTCGGTTAGGTTGAAAAGAGAAGGTTGATTCTGTGTCTGGTTATTATTAGTGCTATCGTCGTTTGTGTGACCGTCATTCTGATGAAGTGATACAGAATTCTCTTTGACCTTTTTAAAATAATCCCCTCCAATGCATCCTGGGATGAGAAAAGGGTAGCCTGCAACTCCTAGGGTAAGTATATTGGGAATAACACTTTGCAGACCTTCCCAGCTGCTTTCTGTTGGACTAAGAGCGACAAAAGTAGGTAATTTTGGTAGTCTTATTGCTCCGGATACTCCAATAGTATTTACATTAGTTACGGGTCGGATAGCCCGTAGAAAGAGTTCTTTGTAAGCGTCCAAGGAAGAAAGCTTGTTCTTGAATTCGTAATGCTGTGGAAAATCATAAGCGTTGCCTAAATCAACATATAAAGCGTCTATGCCGTATTTCTCAACGAGAACGGTTACTTTCTTTTCGAGCCAGAGTCTGGCATCTGGACTTGTTACATCTAGCACTGCAGAACTGGAAGAATCTTTATATTGCGTTAAGGCCGGCACTTTAGTTTTAGTTGTCCGGCCATTTTTCTCACCAATCCAGATTCCATTGCCTGAAGAAGGAGTGGATGTAGCTTCCTTAAGTCCTTGAACATAGTTCTGAGACTCAGTGCTGAAGAACGGAGAGATTGTGAGAGCAACTTTGAATCCACGACGACGTGTTATATTAAAAGTCTCGGGCATCGTTGGAAAGCGGCGGGAGTCCATTTCCAAGTCACCGATTCTCCTCTGCCACGATTCATCGATCAGAATAAATCCTTCTGAGAGGTGCAGAGCTGCAATTCTGTCGGTGTGATTTAGCAAAGCTGCCTCACTCTGATTCCCATGGTTCAGGAGGATTTGGGGAAGTATGCGCCAGATAGGAGCCAGAGCTAGAGACAAAGTCAATTGTGCATCTTCGTGTTTCACTCCTTCCCAGATCGCCTTGTCTGCCAAATGGTTTGTGATATCCAGAATATTGTCTGCCGTGCAAATTGTGTAATTAAGCTCTGGCAAATCACCGTTTTCAGGCTGATCGTACCCGAAACCGTTCTTCGCTGCTAGACACAACATGCGATCCTTCTTCTGATTTATCGACACGTGTAATGGTACATCGTCCCTTATTTTGATAGCTGCTCCGTGAGAATTCAAGAAATATCGGCACAAAGTACTTCCCCATTGGAATGAACGAGATAAATCTCCCGCTTCTTCCGCAGAAAGCTCCGGGTTGTACTTTTGTTTATTTCCAGTTAAAAACTCGGATAATGGAAATGAAGTCCGGTTTAACGGCCACTGACTAGTTGCCATTTCTCCACCACCGTAAAAGTAACCACCACGATTTTCATCGATGTTGAAACAATCTTTCAATTCAAATTCGCTATTCAAACTTTCCCACTGAACACCGTAGCATTTCAAATTATTTACAACATCTCGACTGGGTGAACTCTCCGAATATGATGAGGTATGCGGAACACCTGGAGTTATCACTTTAAAGTATAGTCTCGCCTTGTTCATCCACTCCAAACACGTTTCGTTCACTCTGCGGTGTTGTGCAAGACAAGGCCACGCTTTGTCCTTCTTCGTTAAACTCATACCCAACTGTCCCGTCAGCACTTCTCTTCCTTTCACATCCGTTACCCGTATCTTCCGATCTTTACTCGAGAAGCGAATTCTCTCGAAATAAGATTTCTACAAGAAAAATCAATAGCATATAATTTTATAGCATCATTTACAGCCAAGTTGTACTCATCGTTACTTACACACATCCACATATATTTCGGTATTCCAGCAAATCATACTACAAGCGATAAAAATACTTTTCCAACAATTTTATACATATTTCTTTGTAAACGATAATAAAACAAAAGTTTTCATTGGCAAACATTTTATATAAATCAGCACTGATTTTAGCCTAGAACAAACAAATCAATTCTCATTGGCCAACTTTCTGCAGGGCGCTTAATATTTATTTTCATACATTGTAGCATTTGTAGAACAACTAAGACAATTCTAATTAAAAGTACAATGGAAATTAATGAAAGTTATACATATCTATTTAGATAATTCATCAAAGTATTTTCCCTCAAACTTTAGATATATTCATAAGACTCACCTGAAGTTCTTTTTCTTTGTGAATGACATAAATAGATCCCACAAGAAGTATTATCATAAGAAAAAGCACCGCAACAAATGCTTGAATTTTATATTCCCGAGGTTTCCTGTTTCTGAAGACACCAGGAATGGAGTTCTAAAATAAAAGTTATTAAACCATTAAACCATATTAAACGTGTAGACTTAAATAAATTAGATTCTGAAAGATTTTTCACAACCTAATAACCCATTCGTATAAGCTTGCATTTCTGCACAAAATTTTTATAAAATCTAACATACATATGTAGTTTCAGTTAGATTAGGTTAGATTGACTGCAATTGGGTTAATTGCAGCTGTAGAAACTAATTGACTTGTCATTTATGCTTACAAATAAAATTCTATATAACTTACTACTCATATTAAACTGAGACCTACAGAAATACATATAGAAAAAAGTTCATAAGAGTAAGATTAGAATTCCCTGGTTGCATGCAGTTGCATTGCAAAAATAAGCAGAAGCTAAAGAATTGTACTACATCTTTAGTAGACAGTAGTGGACATGAGGACATAGCATTTTGATGCATGGCTACGTAATAATAAGCTATACCGTGAAACGAAATAAAATCTAGCAATGGAATTAAATTGGCATTGAAAATATTGAGATGACTTACGGAAAACTTGTCCCTTAAAAGGCTGGCCATTGAAGCAGTGCTTGGAGTTGGCGATGTATTGTTTGAGTCAATAGGCTCCGATTTAAGAAAATTTGAATTGGGAATTTTGATGGGAACTACTCCAGACTTCCGCCGAGTTGCCAAAGGTTTCCTTTTAAGTAAAAAATGAACAATAATTTGCTACTTGTACCATATACCATACCTTTCCATATTGGGTAATTGGGTACCAATAAAACGGAATTGTGTTTATTTGCGAAGAGTCTATAATGCATAAAGTACTGCCTTCAAAACAATTTTAACATTTTCCTTTGCAAATTCAATTAGTTATACTTACACATCCGCTGAGTAAGATACTCTTTTATTATGGATTACTAAGCTATATATCTATACCTGAAATATATACTTTACAAAATTCAGATACGTTTGCACAAGATAATAAGTATAAACTTACAAAGGCTGAATTTCCGCATTAATTTCTTCCTCATCTTTGTCTATTTCCGCAAACATATTCACTTTTCTAGCTCTTCGGTTGCCAGAGACTTTGGTTTCAGGGTCTGGAGATTCAATTTCACTGAAGTCACTCTGACTCCGATTCATGTATTCCGTATCACCTTCACTCTCCTCCGACTGTATTGTGTCATAGTTTTGCCCTCGTTTTAGCTTGTCACCAATTTGCCCACTTCCTCTGTACTTACTCGCAAGACCTGCCTCTGTCAGATCGTCGAATGAAGAATTTACTTGTGGCTTAGTTTGCTGTGGAACAACAAAATACAACACTACAGTCTTATTTGCATTGTACTGCACGCTGGGGAAAAATGAAGCACAGCATCTTAAATGCCTGAAATGCTCCTCAATAAGCAGTATAGCCTTGAATGAGGAGAGACGCAATAAGCATCATCTGGATTGCTTTGGTTAGAAGTAGGTACAGATGTATGCACGGACAAAAAGAAATCAGACTACTATTCACTGTACACATTCAAGGCTCTTCGGTCTTCCATTTGCTTGCTTAATGATTAAAAAATTGTTTTACGAAAGACACTTAAAACACAAAAAACCTGATTTTATATACATTTTCAAGATGATTGAACAATGACAATGATACACAACCTACGTATTGCTACTTCCATTCCCGGAATAATAGGTTGAGAATATACTATTTTATTATTGTATTACTTAAGACAGCAATTAAAGGTACCTAAGTGTTTTCCAAGTATTTAAATTACAATGCAATTGACAATTGCTCTTCTTGAGGCACACAGACACAGGACACAGTAGATTATTAAGCTAATAATAATCCACTAATGGTCGACCAAGATTCAAGTTTGATCTTATAACGTGTTTTTGATAGTGACTCTGAAGTTGTGACGAGTTGCTATGTGCTTTGGAAGGTAGGCTACGATATAGGCTTACATAATCAACATAGACATATTCCCCTTCTACTTTTGTAAAAAAATAATTGCTCATATGATTAGGTTTTTTATCTTTATCTATATAGAAGGACGACATATTATGCACAACACAGTTCGAATAGCCAGAGGAACTGTCTCATGAAAGAAATCATGAAGTTTTATTACTCCTGCTGTTGACTACTTGCAAGATCTTGTAGAACGATGCAGTATGATAAGAATGCTAACTGAGATGCAAATACCATTACATATATCCATAATACACTCCATTCTTGGTATACCTCTAGTAGACCCTTACTTATACCTGCGTTATACAAATAAGATTTATTAGTGCTACTAGTATGCATGCTTAATATTTTTAGGTACTATGTATGTACTAATACAATAATTTGCGTTATATAATATTTAAGAGCGATTGATAAATGTTTATTAAATATGGGAGGTTTTTTCACCTTGTCTTCAGAATGTGCGTTATCTGTAGCAGTTTTAGGGGAAATGCCATTTGCATTCCTCTTAACGAGATACCCACTTTCCACATTCATATTTCGCAGTATTTCTTCTTCAAAATTTACAATCCAGATAAATTTTTAATTTTGGAAATGAATTTCGGAAATATTGTAAAACACATTTAGAAGAAAACACATCACATTTCTAGAACAAGGCTGACTAGGATTTGGGTACAGTACATTGCACACGTGCATTGCCTAAGGTTGTTAGTCTTCTGGTTAAGACAGTAGTGTAGTAAATATTGACCACTATAATATTTGCTGTAAACGAAGAGTACAGTTTAATTCCTTTTCCCTCCCGATACGTAATTATTATGTGCACCAACACAACATAGGTGGTAATCTACCTAACTGAGACTTTAACACTTACTCGGGACTCATTTTCAGCCTGACAATAAACAACTTGTAGATAAGTAGAGTGAGCTCTGTAGGAAACCATGTATATCAAAGCCAGTTAGTTTTCAAGATGGGTGTAATGTGCAGATGTACTTAACATGATGTGTAATCGTTATCTGTATGTAAACAAGTGACAACCCCAACCCTGTTTTAATATTCGTTTGATCTACAATCCAAACCAATTATATCGGTTTGGATTATGGTATCAAATCCCTTAAATTAATTTTAATGCATAGGTACGGTGCACATATATTATATCCTTTGTTACACGCTTTATCAGTAAATGGTTAATCTCTAATCTCTGCCTAATAAATAACCATACATAACACTGAGTGAAACCAACGTATATTACGTGGCGATACCTAAATAATAAAAGATAATCGAATCAAAGTAAATTAGAGGTACCTATGTATAGGTATATGTCATGGATCGTACCATAGCAAAAACTTAATTTTCCCAAAAACATTTAAAAAAAGTATTATAGATGTTTGTTAAGTTTCAAAATAACAGAAATCTTTCACTTTATTTGTTGTATTCAGAAAAGAAAATAGACCAGTAAAATAAATTGCAATAAAAAGTAGAAATATCAAAGAATTGGGAAATAATACCATATCGCTTTTGCATTGTGTACGATTTTGAAAATTAGTGTTTCAGAATTTCACATTAAGGAAGAATAGTTTCTGGAATTCATAAATTATGGGTTTCCAATTCAGAGTTCTTAATGTTAACCTTCTCCTAAGTTTTAATAGATTCCTGGGTGTAATTCATTAATTATGCATGCAAAATATTTAATTTCCCAAACATGAAATTAAAATATTACTATGCTTTTACTTTTGACTTGTCACTAGCAACGGATTGGGAAAGGGGGTCCAAATTATATACATGCCCAAAAGTCGAAATCAGGAAACCCGCAAATAACATTTAACTTTAAGTTAATCACCATCACCATGATACACTAATTACACTATAAATATTATAGCTTTGATAATAGAAATTTATTTGTTTCAGTTGTGGTGTTGTCGTTTGCGGTGTTCTTTAACTATTGCTTTAAAAGATTAAAAGCAATTAATGCAGACGCTCTTCCTAAGTCAGACAATCCACCCAGACTTAATGCTAATGGAAGTACTGAGGATGCAAACAGTAACACTGGCAGTGATTTACCTTTAATTAGTTAATATACTTCAGTATTCACTATTTCAGTTGTTATTCATTGAGTTTGCAAAATAAGAACATGCTTATACGGTAAATAGTTAATATTTGTCGCTCATATTGTACACCGTGACGATGAACTAAAGGTACCCCCTATACTGGAAGAACCGAAAGTAGCACGGCAGAACTGTTTACACCAATCGAAATCCAGTACAAAGTTACATTGAAATCCAAGTTTCCATCAAAATCGGTTAAAAATAAGTGGGTCAAATAATAAAATAAAATAAAAAAGTCGAAAAATTTGCCCAGTTTTTGGTGATTCTGATTTTTCAGGGCCGGAAAAAAAAGTTTTGTGAAAAACTACTTCCACAGCTGCAATTTATGTTAAATGAAGGATTTTTCCTGAATTTTTCTTAATTATCGAACAAGGTTGAATTTTCAACTTTTCTTGAATTTCCATGAAGATTCAAGGGAATTGCAGAAAATTCCAGTAAAGTTGAAAATTCAACCTTGTTCGATTATTATGAAAAATTCAGGAAAAATCCCTCATTTAACATAAATTGCCGCTGTGAAAATAGTTTTTCACAAAACATTTTTTTTCGGCCGTGAAAAATCAGAATCACCGAAAACTGGGCAAATTTTTCGACTTTTTCTCTTTACTGAATTATTTGACCCACTTATTTTTAACCGATTTTGATGGAAACTTGGATTTCAATGTAACTTTGTACTGGCTTTCGATTGGTGTAAACAGTTTTGCTGTGCTACTTCCGGTTCTACCGGTATGCGGTGTACCGTAGTTTATCGTCACGGTGTACAATATGAGCGACAAATATTAACTATTTACCGTATAAGCAGGTTCATATTTTACAAACTCAATGAATAACAACTGAAATAGTGAAAGTGAATACTGAAGTATATTAACTAATTAAAGGTAAATCACTGCCAGTGTTACTGTTTGCATCCTCAGTACTTCCATTAGCATTAAGTCTGGGTGGATTGTCTGACTTAGGAAGAGCGTCTGCATTAATTGCTTTTAATCTTTTAAAACAATAGTTAAAGAACACCGCAAACGACAACACCACAACTGAAACAAATAAATTTCTATTATCATAGCTATAATATTTATAGTGTAATTAGTGTATCATGGTGATGGGGATTAACTTAAAGTAAAATGTTATTTGCGGGTTTCCTGATTTCGACTTTTGGGCATGTATATAATTTGGACCCCCTTTCCCAATCCGTTGCTAGTGACAAGTCAAAAGTAAAAGCATAGTAACAAGGGAAAGGGATTTCCATTAAAATAATGTTTTTCTGCATGCAAAGCAGATTAGTAAATTTCCCTGACTCTGTGATTGTTTGCGACATATATGTACTTTGTATTTTTTGTTAATTTGGCACTGTGTGTATGAACAATGGGATGTAATTAAAATTGACAGCTTATTTGCTGTTTGACACTTGTAGCCAACTCGCTGTTTGAACTTTGGAAACAATGACACTTGTATTGCAAATCCAGTCCTATACATAAAAACTCCCAACTAATTGCACCAGTGACAGAAGCTTTAAATCGTGCAAAGAACGAAGTACCCACTCAATAGGAGTAATTAATTTACAAACAATATATTAAAGATTTCGTCTTCCTCCACTTATCCACTTAAAGTTCAATTTAATTTTTATACGATACACAAGCACGCAAGTTTGTTTAAGGTCGATTTTGAAAAGCACAATGTCAACTGTAGCTGTTGTACATGAACTTATTTTAGTACTGAATATTTGTCTCCAGCAACGAAGTAATTAGTAGAGCTGACGCGAAAATTGAGAAAATGAAATACAGAACGAAGAAATGACTTAATTACAATGTCAATTGTATTCCTTTGTGCACTTTTAAGTAATGAGATGCAACTCATTAATTATGCATTCGTTATTTTGTCATACCGAGTCACTGTTGTCACATCGCTAGACAAAACTAAGTAAAACTAATGTCTTAATGTCTTGCAGAAAAGTTATTATCATAAGTGTGATATGGAACATATTAAGAATTCATGCTATTTATTATCCTACTGTAATGTTTCGTTGTGAGCTCATTGCTCATACATTTTGTTTAACTTTAGTCACTATCGCTATCATGTACTACTTAATACCACCTAACTGGTAATCACTAGTTGTAAAAACATGTATTGGGTATACATTAAAACTGATATTGAATTGTTTGTTATGTAATGTATTTACTACAGGGTATTTACTAAATATTCCAGTGCACATAAATCCATAAATTTTTTCATCACATTTTTATGCACCTATCTGTTGTACCTAACTACTAAGTACTATAAGTACTAAAAATAGAAAATTATGTATGCAACGAGTTACAAGGAAAATGCTTGAAAGTAAATACAATAGAAGACATAATACGCAGTAAAAGATAGTTTTGCAATTTCAAATCTTGTTATACACCATATGATGACAAAACATCATTCTAATTAATTTATTCCAATAACTGGTAGAATAGTTTGATATATCTATAAATATATCTTTAATTTACCGAATACCATAAATAAGATGGACAGGGCATTAAACGCATACTACAGCATAGTTTTGATTTAATTGTGTTAGCTACTTATTAATAAACATATCTATTGCATGAACGGTAGTGAAAATGGAATATGCTAATCTATACAGTACAGCAAGAATATTATCAACCAATTAATAAATGTTATTTATTGGACGACAAAACAAAATGTACAAGACAAAACAAACAAAAGAGCTAAATCATATAAGTGTTAATTACTCCACATTGTACAGTGAAATAACGATTACTAAGTGTTATAATTGAAAAACAGAAAATTTTTACTGGCAAGTAATACGTAAGGACACTAGTTGATGGTAGATAAGTTTAGGAAACAATTTTTTGCAACACATAATAAGTATTACCCCGAATAGCCTGCACTCATTCAGGTATGCGTATACCTATATGTACAATTAATTATTGTACTCCCAATTTTCAAACAAGCAGCATTTCTTTCCAGTCCTATAAACAAATACAGTTTTGTCGTATGTCTCTATTATGTCGTATTACATATCTCTAGTATCACTAACTTTACAATATCTCTAAAACAAATAAATCTTGCATTTAAACAGACTTGCCTAACTGCATTTATCTTTTATACCTATTATATGTTTACTCCCTGTTTACTGCTGAATGACATAAAAGACAAGCTGGTGCATTAGGCTATTCAGCCTTACAAAAAAATATTCTACACTAAATGCAACTTGTCTTGATTCTTATTAGTATTGCTGTTTGCTTTTCACTTCAAAATCTTTATTATATATATTTACAACTTTTAGGAGTTTTTACTGGATCGTATTTTATTATTCGGTAATTCTAGTTAACATAAGTATTTGCAAAATCTAGAAAACAATTAAAAGGTAATCACAGTAAAATGGGCAATATATGTAAATGTACTAAATGTACCCGGACAACTATAATGCCATGATCTTATGTATGGTAAAAGTGAAGGTTAACTATGAAGACTAAAGATTGTATACCTTACATTGCAAGTGTAACCAATTACAAAATACCAAATTGAAACAATTGTCAAATGCTACTATGAAAAGGCACGATCATAATAAATTTTTATATAAAACTGTTTAACTCACCCATGTATATTCAGCTATTTGAGTCAGGAGATCCAATGCAGGCATAGATATTGACGCCCTGCGTCCGCTTCTCGCAAGCCCAGTCGGTTCCTTCTTTTGGTCTGACATTGTAGTGGAGTAGTAGGCAGTTACTCAAGAACAATTACTATAACAAAAGTGGGTACATGTGTTAATCTCAATTAAAATAAATTAAAGTATACTTCAGTATGCCAACATGAACTGGTTAAGATTAAACATGGATTCGACTATATTTAACTATTGCATCGGTCACTCAATTATGGATAGCTCTGGAAAAGTGCACCAACAATAATAATAAGAAAATGAGAATTGAGATTGACTTGCACTGATATATTCGAAACTGTCACTTCGTCTTTTGTATATTTAAAGTTCCTTTTTTACCATTAATAAGTAGTGGGTTCAATTTTGAGACTCACCTTGGTTTTGGTTTCTATTAGATTTTAGCCAACTGCAACTGCTTTGTAAAGATTAATGGAGTACTGAGGGAGTACTTTAGGTAAGTGGGAGGTACGAACATGTATTAAAAAATTTATTCAGTACGAACATTACAAATACAACAGCAGTAACTCACAAAATTCACACTTTAGTACTAATTATTAAAGATATTACGTAGACCTAACAAAGTATCTGAATATATCTATGCACTATAAAATGAATGATGCAGATGCTTAATTAGAACCTTTGAATCTCAGCTATTAATACTACTATATGTAGTAAACTTTTAAAGTGCTTTTACTACTCTTTGTTTTTGAATTTATATGAAATCACTACATATATTTAAGTATTATTGAGTATTATTGTACACTGCATGCTACAGTAATTGAATGTTCAGATTTACGCTGATGTGCAAAAATAAAATGGGATTCGTCCACTCACTATACTACACAATTGCCAATAACACGAATGGAGTAGTTGGCAATAACACTTGGCACTAATTAAAACACATTGCTTTGGGTGAATAAAATCCTGTCCATCCATCGCCCAAATAAAAAAATTGTTTATATAAGACTAGATGAATCATGTCTTTATAGGAAATTACTATGGAGTAGAAGACAGTTTAACTGATAAAACTGAAAACTTATAAGAAGGCTTACTTTAAGGAACAATTCATATAAGAAGTGCTTTTATACTTTTCAATCATATCTCTGACCTTCTCAAAAGGATTAAGAGCAATTTTGCTATTTGAGCCCATGGGTGAAGGAACCATAAATATCCTTTTTATTAACTTGTAAATACAATGTTGCAATAAGTGAAATCACGCAACTTGTTTACAATCAGTTCCGATATTCGACTATTTTTAAACTGTTTTTGTATACATTTGTATTTACCTGAATTACGAACATAACTGGTACAACGAATTTCTGGATTAACTTTGGAAAATCAATTCTCAAATGAGCTTAATCTTGGCCGCACCACATATAACTATGAATCAATGGATTCTGTGGATATTGGAAAACTAAGAACTGTTTCTAAACTCATCCTTTATAACGAACTTAACGAAGTGACTTAACAGCTTGGAGCAAGAAGATAACTTAGCCGAGCCCCTTAATAATACTTTGATGAGAAGAAGAAGATGAGATGAGTAAGGAAAAGACTGAGACAATGTCGAATAGTAAACCTCTCTTGTTTTTTGGATTGAGATCAGCAATATTGAAATTGAAGATTAAACAAGCCACAAATACACACTTAACAAAATACGCTTACAGCTGGGAATACATTTTTATTAAGCTACAGCAACACAGACAAAGATTGAGTGAGATGATAAGATATGCGATAATGCAATCCTGCTACAATTTGGCTTAACTTTCAGTCTGGTATGGAAATTAACACGAACAAAAATAGATGAATGAGCATGAAATTATTCCATGACAGTAACCTGAGTCTGTTTCGCTGCATACAGATCACATTATAATAGTACACTATTTTATAAAATTATTATTATTATGACATAACTGAACTGAATAATCTATGCCTTGTTTCGACTGTAGTACTCTAGTAATGGTGGCAATGCAGCACTATAACTACAATAGTAGTTATCATTATATCAGTACCTAAATAAGCATACATAACACATTATTATACATCCTTCTACAACATTTGGTATACCTATACAAAATTTATTTACATATAAATGTTTGTGTCTGAAAGCAAGATATAATTTTCAGTACATAATTTTCTTCGAGATTCGTTACAGTATGAAGATACTAGTACTAACTTTGGGAAGGTAAGTGAACTAGAAACGGACTCGTTGAATGCTGAGAGGCCTACATTTGCATAACATTTAGAATCTCGATTGCAGTCGTGCAAAATCCTTTTAGTAACACTTGTTTGTGCAGAACGCATTTCCTATGCCGTACAAATGAGCCGGACAACCATAATCATTATCTTTCAAGTTGCAGACTGTCTACCTACCTGACTGACAGTGCCAATGGATATAATATCATCATCTACCATTAACATCCTATACTACAACGTATGTACATATGCACCACATATAACACAAAACATGCTTTGCTTTATAGCAAATCTTTATTATGACAATTACCAACAAGGAGTTAAACCTGTATTACATCTTTTAATAATAGCTACCGTCTTTTCTTTTTAAGATGGTTAACATTAACAAATGACTAAATGTGCAGTTTAGGAACTTTAAACTTTTAATCTAAGCCATTTGTTAACTTAAATCTTAACAAATTTTCAGTGACAACGCCGGAACTTTTACTCATTAGTATTACTTCTTATAATTAGAGATGATTTTTACAGTTCATTATTTACAATTAAGTACCATTTGCAAAATCTCAACTTTTGCTAGCATGTAGAACATATGCAGATAAAACTTGACATTTAAGTACATGCTGCAGGTTCTAGTGGCACTTATCTAACTATTATTACAGGAAATTAGGATTTATTAGGCTTTATGGAAATGTGGAGTCAGTTTACGTTTACAATTATAGCAAGATAGTGAAAGTGACTGGAATTAGAAAGACGATGGGGATAAGTATGATATGATAAAAATATACTGACAATGGAATATTTATCATTGCATTACTTGTATGTCGACGTAGTTACAATCTTCCATGCATGGAATCGAAGCTCAGTCAATTAGTGAGAGTATGTAACTATTAAACTTTTCCAGTGAAACTGAGGCATGCAAACAAGGAAGTTTACATCAAACGGATGGTCAATACAGCTAAATACTTAGATAAAATGTAAATATTGTGTATATTCAATATAAAATTAAATACTACTCGTACTAACCTTTTTAAGTGTTATGTTATAATAAACAAATAATACCGACTGCCAAAACCGAATCACAAATAAAAGAGGATGATCGTTAGATTAAATGTTACGGATCAAGATATTAGGGCTTTACTGATATTGTAAACCAAAACTAGCTCAATATACCAGAGGGAATATGATATTTGAGAATATAAATGTTTCAACTTCATACTTGTATTGCACAGAGACTACTACGTACTTATTACTTCACTCATTCGCGTTCACATCTCCATTCTGTATTAGAAAGTGCTCGCTTAATTGTATTGTCGACATAGGTAAATGAAATTATTACTTTATTACCCATTTGAACTTGAAATCTGCTTTTATCCAATTACATAATATATCTCAAATCTCGTGTCCTTAGTATGTTATCTGTTGTATTACCTAATTCACCCTAATTCTTGCATATGCTATAGTATACATAATAATTAGGTAAGCGTGTCAGCATCAATTTTTAATGATGATAAATGTACTACATGCTTTAAATCTATTGTTTATAATTAACTACTACACTACTACATGCATCTAGTAATGCAGTAAAGGTCCTGATTATTATGTGTATACAAATGTTCCAATTGATCTATTAGAAATGCCTTATTTAGATCCTAAGTGCTAAACACACTACATACCAAAATTGAATGGAAATGAAATATCATGGAGCCTACAATTTGCCACATTTTAATGTATTGAGTATTTTTTATAAAATTGTAATGCGGAAATCGAATTGTATTATGAATTTGATCACGTTTACATGACCTACATCTACCTATAATAATACAACGGTACTCATATTTATGATATTTTGTTCATTCATATTTACAAAGTTATGTAGGTGTTTGTACTTTGCAGATTCGCATTGTCCTTTAGTATAATTTGTATGCACTAAGACCAAATAATGAAAATACAAGTATATTCTATTTTATTTTGACTTTTCCTGCAACATATATACTTTAATAATGACCTAATATTGTTTTACTGTTATCATTTTATGTTTACTCTTTGACAGGTTGATAATTGCAACTTATTAATGTAAAATATAAGATCACAATGGATAATTAAATCTTTATTTAAAGGAATATTAATTTTTAATCCCATTGCTGATGTTACAAAGAAGTAAACATAACGATAAGTTATAAACACCACGGAGTAGGAAACAAAGTATACCCCATGGACTCTTACAATAGATAAAATCGACTCCCTTTAGCATAGTCAATCACATAAATTCCCCCAAAGTGGTAGGTGCATTTGGAAAAGGCCCCAGTGCATATCAATACGAACCTACTATAAGAGCCCAGCTAAAAGATTTTTCCTTAAACAAAGATTACCACTCAGACGATACAAAATGCCTCACATTAGTACTGTTACTGGACCAGTATTCATTGCAAATATTTATGTTGAAAATCAATGACAATGCCTTTTATTTCGCGTTCTTATTTTTAACAAACCTGAATACTATAATAAAAGGTAAAATTATTTACTAAATTGTTTTCAAAAAATCGTATAAGCAAATTGGTATTTTTTAATCCCATTATTTGTGTACATTTAGGTAAAGCCTTCCTTCTCAGCAAAAATGGCATTAGAAATACTTCTTTGCATGAAGTTTATATTAGATTTTTAACAGTATTTTTTTAATTTCTTTGGGTCTCTACTTTCTAGCCATTAATACGTCCAAAAGCACACAACACACATTTGTCTCAGTGAATTATGTACATTATTAATGAATTGGTGCTTTAAATATCAGCAATGCACGAGATGAATTATATCATGATGCAGGAGAATTTGCTGTAAACAAACAGAAGAATTTACTGTTGTGACAAATCCACCCAAAATACCGAAGGTCAATTATAGTTTTATTTCACAACATAACACCACATCTGTCATGTCATTAGTCATTATTGTCATTAGTGTAGTCATTGCATGTTTCTGTAAGATTGACATTCTAAATTCCATTTCCTAAATATTAGCTTTGCATTACACCTATTTTATGTGTACAATCAGATCAGACTATAACATGCGCTATGATCTTACGGTTGTAAAAAGTGCGTGACAGACGACGGGACGGCTGGAATCACTCAAGATCAGCAACAACCGAATATACTGCTAAATGGGTATGTACAATATATAATTTTATATACGTTTTAGCTTAGGTTATACGTAATATATATTACAATATATTATATTATCAAGAATAATCGCAAAAACACAACCCCCTTCGCCCAACAATAATGAAATCTTTCTAACCTGTGACCTAAAAAACGAACAATAATCAATTGTTTGCACACTTTTGTAGTGCACTGTGTAATATACAACGTAGTCCAACATCCCAAGAGAAAATCTCAATTTCTTGGACCTGTTTGTATGAAATAACTTGTATTCATTTTAGAAGGTTTGATATTTGTTTATCGCTAAATTTTAGATTAATTAAGTTCTTTTGAATGGTCACTTATGTGACAAATATTTAGCATCGCCCCAATCAGCTGTCAAGTCGGTTATAACAGTGTATAAGTGCATTGTTTATAGAATTTGCGTTTGACACTCCCAATCCCAATGTCCCAATCCAATAGTAATGTTATCAGTTATTATATAATATTGTCGTTTATTACAGATGTGATATCATGTAATATCGTGTATTGCATGAGAAGCAGCTGATATATGTCATCAATAGAGCTCCCTTAAACCAGTGTATATTACATACACAGTATCCTGGTTTAAGTGGCTTATGTAATGAAATACTTGAAATAATGACAAATAATAATTTAAGTGCAAAGTTCGTTTTCTTTTTATTTGTGTGTATTTGTATGTATGAGTGTGAATTTTACTGTTGTGTTAACAATTAATTTGTTCAGATTTCTATTAGATTGCTCAGATTTCATATTAAAGAATGGGAACTGAAGTTTTGTATGTTGTGTTGTGTTATAAGCCGATTTTATGAACTTTGAATATTTATTCTTAAAGTGATATACAAGAGTTATCGTAATCATTCTTAAAAGTGGATATATTTTTATAGGCTGGACCAATTCAACGTGAAGGCCAACAAAAACATCCTGGGGTCGATTTAGTTCGACCAATATCATTAGTCAATATTCTCTAATCTAGGGAGATAAGAAATAAGTGCATAATGAGCGACGGAGATGACGAAAATCCATGGGCCCCACGTGTAGTAAAAATTTACAAAAATGAGACTGGTTTTGGTTTTAATGTTAGAGGGCAAGTAAGCGAAGGAGGACAACTAAGAAGCATAAATGGAGAGTTATACGCCCCCTTACAACACGTAAGTGCTGTGTTGGATGGTGGTGCTGCAGAGAAAGCTGGAATTCGTAAAGGAGATAGAATTTTAGAAGTGTAAGTACAACTTTTGTGTATACGCTCTTTATTTTAATTATCATTATATCTGGATTGTCTAACGTTTTGATTATTCTTGTTAAATGTCTGTTTAGAAATGGTTCAAATGTTGAAGGATCGACGCATAGACAAGTCGTAGATTTAATCAAATCTGGAGGAGACGTCCTCACTTTAACTGTCATTTCTGTATCTCCTCAGGTAAAAGTTATTTCTCAACTTGTAATCATGTTCCTTAATGTGTATTTTAGTTTTTCTATTTATTGGGAAAATAATAATACATAAGAGTGAAGATCTGATGAATTGATTCCTAATGTAAACATTTCTTTCAGGAGGCAGAGCGGCTGGAGCCTAATGAAGAAACGACGAATTTCCCATCTTATGACTACAGTGAAAAGCGCTCTCTTCCTATCTCAATTCCAGACTACCAATATAAATACAATGAAAAAACAGGGGAACGTTACGTAGTTTACAACATTTACATGGCTGGCCGACACTTGTGCTCGCGGAGATATAAAGAATTCTCAAATCTAAACGTCAATCTTAAAAAGGAATTCGTAGGGTTCAACTTTCCGAAGCTACCCAGCAAGTGGCCATTTGCGTAAGAGTTCTTATGAATTAAAAAATTGTTAGTATATAATAGCATATGAACTAACAGTACTTGTTTTCTGTCGAAACTA
Source organism: Yoshiicerus persimilis (assembly GCA_020352615.2). NCBI lineage: Eukaryota > Metazoa > Arthropoda > Collembola > Entomobryomorpha > Tomoceridae > Yoshiicerus > Yoshiicerus persimilis. The sequence continues at coordinate 31,354,794 of CM036942.2, forward strand.
GATTAAACGACCAACAACTCGACAGCAGAAGGAGAGCATTAGAGCAATACTTGGAGAAAGTCTGTGCCGTACGTGTGATTGCTGAAAGTGATGTTATGCAAGAGTTTCTGACAGATGATGAACAAGTGAGAAATCATACTGCTGTGGAGTGCATATTACCTACGTACTTGTTCTAGACATAATATCCAGAACTTTTAATGACTTTGTTGTTATATTTAACAGGGTTCAGCCAACAAAATAGATCTAAAGATACTACTCCCGGACAGAGAGGTAGTCACCGTTAATGTTCAGAAGAACGCTAATGCTGATGAAGTTTATAAAGCCTTAGTCAATAAAATCAATTTGAGCGTCGAAGCGTCTAGATATTTTGCTCTGTATGAAATCGTAGAATATAACTTTGGTAAGTCGGTCTAAAACGTAAATTATATTTGCTGAAAAATACTAATCTTGAATTGAAACTACTTTGGATATAGAACGAAAATTAGCACCGAATGAGTTCCCGCATAATCTTTACATTCAGAATTATAGTACCGCTACTTCAACGTGTATTTGTATTCGGAAATGGCTTTTTACAATCAGTAGAGAACTTCGTTTGTCAAATGATGAGCAAGCTACTACGTATTTCTTTTGGCAAGTAAGTTGTGAAGTGATAAATATCTATTTCTCAAGTAGTAAATAGTATTCTGCACTGTTCAAGTTCATAAATCTAAAATTGTCAGAATGTCACTTACCTAAAAGCATTCATATTTTGTGTAGGCAGTCGATGATGTGAATAGGGGTCACATAAAGGCGACAGACAGGCTTTATCAGCTTAAAGCACTTCAAGATGCATCTAGAAAAAATGAATACCTGAAGTTGGCTCGTCAACTGGAAGGCTATGGAGGTATAGTTTTTCCGCATTGTCCCTGTGATTCACGGAAAGAAGGTCACGTTATTGCAACGATATCGCTGGACAGTTTTGAATTACAAGCTTGTAAAGAAGATGGAACACTAGAGGTAGGTCGATGTTTTTGAATAATACTTTTACAGTAAGCTTAAAGGATGTGATTCAATAAGGTGTAGTGGTCTAATTATTCTAAAGGTATTACTGTAATCTAATTGAATATTTTCATACTATGGTATTCCTAACCTGAAAAGCAGTGGCACTAGCACTGCCATTCGAACTTAATGTATGTTACAGGAAGTAGTCAAAATTCATTCTGCATGTATACTGCATACTTCCTGTAACCCAGAATATTCTGTTCACAGATATAGATACTAGTATTACTATATTACTCTGTTATACATATGTCACCGTCCCGGAGAGAACCCGGTCTCTGACAGAACCCAGCCAGAATTCATATGCCAATAACTTTGCCCCTACTATAGATAAGGAAATGAAAATTGGTGCACAAATTGAAAGAGATAATCAGCGTTTTCACAAAATTTCATCTTCACAGCTGCTATAGAAAAGTCGGAATAATCAGTCAAATACTTCATTTTAGGATGTTATTCGTTAATACTTATTTCTTGTAGCAGGTGTGGGGATGAAATTTTTGAAAACGTTGATTATATCACTTTCAATTTGTGTATCAATTTTCATTTCCTCATCTATAATAGGGGCAAAGTTATTGACATAAATTCTGGCTGGGTTCTCTCAGAGACGGTCCCTCCCAAAAAATCTAGTCACTAATTAAACCGAATTTAAGTCACAAAAAAGCTTTTCAGACGGCGACACATTGCAGTTTTCTAGCTATTTTCATTTTTGTGCTTTACAGTCACAAATAATACACTTTTCTTGGAATTCAATCATTCAATGGGACGTGGATGACGAAGGAATGGCGTTTGCGTTTCAGTATCAGCGACCAGAAAAGCCGGCTAGATGGGTTAAAATTTTTACAAACTATGTAAGTTTGTTTACCTTTTTATTATGCTACAAATGTCTTAAACTTTTACATGAACTTGAATTTTGATGTATTGCAGTTTCATTTTATGAACGACTGCTTTGAAAGAGTAAAGGAAGAAATGATGATACGATGTAAAGAAAAGGACTACGTAGAAGAACAAGATACACGATTGGACCAAAATGATTCAGATAATGAGTAAAGAAACACGAGTAAATCGTGTTTACTTTGGTCTGGTCTCACAGGCTTGTAAAAATGAAAACAAGAATCCTCGATTGCTAGCCTTGTAATGTAATTAGTCTTTTTATTGTTAATTTTTGTCTGAATTGTCTCTCCATTTTAGCAAAATGTATGGACGATATACTAAAATCCATAAACAATCAAAAACAATCAGATAAATTGTAAATTTTTGTCATTTGAAGAACTGATTTATTGTATCTCTTTAAATACATTGTTATTAACATTTCATGGTCGTTCCTATTAATACATGTAAACCGATATGCTGAATTATAATATTAGGTTTTAAATCCAGTATGTATTTTGCAAGGGTGTATTAAGAGTTAAAACAGAAGAATGATTATTTGCATTCCAGTTCCGTTGGTGGACTAAGTTTTAAGTAAAATTGGTTGACCGAATTTACATAATGCATTTCCGGTTTAAAAAGTTATAATTTAAATAGCAGAAACTATACGTAGGTAATTAAAAGTATACTTAGGTACTTTAAATGTAAAGGAAAGCTTGTTTGTTTAAATTTACTTGTTTAAAAACTTGTTTAAATTTTGCTATTGTATTTATGAGTAGAAGTGCAGTGAAACGGGTTTGATTTGAAAGACCATTTAGAAGAATAATGATTAGCTTGAGCAATCTAGAAATATGCAAATATCCTACGGGTTGAGAATTTTAGTTTTGAATGGTCTCTGATTTTGTTTACAGAGTTTTGCTGTACCACATTTTTTCTTCACATACATACATATCTTCGATGCCTGGACAGTGAATATGAAATGCTGCGTAGAAGAATTTTCTTAGGTATATTTTCACAATTTGCCTGATAATTAGATGTACGTTTAAAATTACATTCTGACTTGAATACTTTAACTGAAATTACCCATAGTATTTCTATACGATGTAATTGAAATACCTGCAGCGATAGTGTTTACACAAGCAGAAAAGTTCAGTTCCTTTGTTGGATTATATAATTGATAGATGAATCTCAAAGCTTATCTAGCGACTATAGCGAGTGGTAAATGCGATGTAATTTGTTACTAACGATGTGAAAGTGATTTACGATAATTATGATGTATCCACCCAGCTGAATGTTACCTGCAACGTAAAGAAATTAAGCTTTTAAGAATTTTTTAGGAATCTACTTAAAACTCATACTCATGTAACAATTAAAATGATAAATTCTAGTTCAAACAACTAATCCCGTATTGATATTGTGAGAATAACAAATAACTACAGGGCATTTGTCTCCATTATGCTAATATTAATAATTTTGTGTTTACTTTTCTAATGAAGTTTAATGTACAGTAATAATGGTAACTATTCTCAGTAATAATAGGTGTAATACATTCAGGCGATACCTTAAAGACAACATACATAACATAAACCCTAATACATTTATGTACCACGCCATATTTAATAAACTGTAAGATCAAATGAGGATATTATCTCCCAGGTTCAGAGGACCTATGTCGTTTAATAATTACACACGCTTATCTAGAAACTAATAATTAGTTTATTTTAAAGTTAGTATTGTTATTAAATAGGTTAATAATAGAATGTGCAGTCTAACTGAAGAGTGCAGTAAGAGAGTAATAAGCGCAGCCTACTGTAATGATTGTGTATAGAGTCGAGTCCGAGTCTGATGTAGTAAGAATTAGCTACTTTGTTGCCTGCAGTTCAATTTATTGTAAGCGTCTCTGTATTATAAGTTATAAGTAATGCTTGTTCAAAATGTGATTGACAATGTTTTTAGCATAAGTTGTAATTAATTGTTTGAAACAGTAACACACTGCGACCACAAGAAGTCCACGTAGACAATGCATAAATACTACATTAATTTGTGCACAGTTGGACTAAATTAGCAATAAATTCCAAATAGGTAATAATTAAAATACTATTGTTGCCGTAATAATATTTGTAATCGTATGAAGAACCGGCGAAACGCTTTAGTCTTGTTCTTTCCTATCTGAAATATTAACCCACCCCGCAATGACCAGTCCCGACCCATCCGATAATTAACAATCGCTGTCTAGTTAACTTGTAATCTCAATCTATATTAAGGTGTATACCTATAAGTATAAATATCAATGTCTTTGTGGTTGTCATCCTCTCTGTGTATTCTTCGTGCATGCACATGTACTGTACTGTACCGTGACGTCCAATTTGTCTAAAACTACTGATATTATTCACTCAATGTTCGTATCTATCCAAACAAATGTATCGTTATTTGCAAACACTATTCAATAATACTTACGTGATGTATGACGCCAAATGAAAGGCTTGTAAGGTAACTTATCCAAACGAAATAGTGAAAAAATAATTTAAATGGGATTTTATGCTCATCAAAGACAGAACTATATTATAAACGTTCGGCTATTGTAAAATTCTACAATCTACAATAGCAATAGTGATGTATTAGAAGAATATTACTGCTTTTGTTATTTCTGTTGTTACGATTTACAATATAAGTCAACTTCGTTAGTAGAATTAATATAAACTAAAAGACAATTTGTTGAATTTAAAAACGAATACTGCAATAATTTGTAATTAACATTTACATACAATGTAATCAAAAGGCTTGTTTCGTGTATTTACGCTATTCATTTTAATAGTTCCGTATAAGGCTAATAAAATACGATTGTTGTTTCCTAAGGATGCGTTTTAACTGAAAGCTTTCAGCCAAGATAATTTTTGTGGAGACAAAGTATATTCCTGTGTAGTATTGTAGTTATAGAGTTAGATTTATAGTACGAGAACAATAAAACTTGAATGCATCAAATAAATTGACCTAAATGATATTATTTCAACTCCAGTTTATACTGGCTATTCGAGTTTCAGACACAATGCATATTACATATAGCACGGTCACAAATAAAAATAAGCTCCCTGCTTGGCACACTATTTTGTCATAAAATAAATTGTATTCCATAAAATGAATATTACATACTATACTATTGCATAAATAGCATTTTTCATTTTTTACACATCCTGATTGGTGCAAATCACAATATATGTACATAATAGACTACATATTTGATATAAAGCATAGTCAATGTAAAGACAAAGAAATCATGGTAAATTATACTAAAGCGGATGGACTCGTTAAGCAAACCCCCTACCAAATGCCTATTTGACCTTACATTGTGTGCAGTCAATATTACATATAACTAAATAAGTTATAGTGCTCCGTTCTGTTTTATATTACTATTTACTAGTTGCATCCACTTTTAGACATTAATAACCTATTTGTAAACGTGCATAATTATCAGTCAATAAAATCAGCACCTATGCAAAACATGAAAAACTATGTAAATATCCGGTTTAAACATCATATTTGCATCTTGTGTTAAGTTTGAGGACACAGGATGTAACAAAAATTTTAAAAATTTCACCCGTATTGCATGAGTGACAATGACCCGCGACATAGCGAAATCTTATAGGATTTAGCCTTGACTTAAGAGGGAATACGTGTAGTCATGGCCTTTGGGTCTTCGGCTGGCTTTGGCTCCAACCTATCGAGCGTCTCACGCCTCACGCCTTTTACACACCGCACACATTCCTCAGAATCTCATCAAAACAGACACGCAAAGCTGCGGCTCTCTCCTTCTTTCGTTTTTATACAATTCAGTTTTCAGAACCCGAGTTCAAAGTACACATAAAGTGGTGTTGTGCATTAGTGATACATTCTGCAAATAATTTAAGTTTCTTTGCCTGTCTTTTCTAAGCAAATAAAATTTATTTGGACAAATTTACATTTTCAGTTCAACTTTATCGTAATTACATACTCATTTATTATCAGTAACTCTTATAAGTAAAAAATATCCTCTTTTGCAATCAAAATTCGTTTTCAATTCATTTTCATTTCAAGTTTTCAATTGAATTCAGTGTAAAGTTCGATTTTGAATTGCTTTTCATGTTTACATGAAATGCTAAACTTGGCGTATACCTATCTATACACTTGTTTGTATTTCTGCACTCATAAAAGTAAATATTGCACGTAGGTACCTAGTTTCGATTACCGAAATCGCAACACAGGTGTATGGGAAATCCCTGGGACATGTGAACCCATTTACACATATTTTAGCATACAACGAAGTATACCAAGTTGCGACAAAAGTCTTTAGGAAACTGGGGAAAATATTTTATTTTGACTTACGCTTAATAGTATACTCAGTTACGGGCTTTCTTCGCCCATTCGTAGAATTTCCTTAAATACGCAGCGTTTTTATGTCACAGGGAAAGAATTTATCGTTTTTGTCTATTATTCTGATGCGTTTTCTCTGTTACAGACAAAATGACGATTAGGAATTTCACAAATTCATTTCCAACTCTCCTAATTCTCGACAAAACGCACACACACAAATCCTTTACTTACAAAACCGATTTGAACGCCTGATTTTCACACATGCAAGCATAATACACATATTGCACTCTGAACTTTCACCATATAATACCATATGGTGACATGCTAATCAAGACAACTGTACCTAAGTGCCAACTCCAAGGATCCTAGCACTTTCATCCCTCTTGCTCTTGATTCATATGATTTCGAAATATGTAAAAATGAATTAAAGAAAATTTGATACACAAAAATTAGCCTGGAGCATTATTGATGACTTCTCCGTGCTTTCACAGATAATGGACACATATGCACATAAGCAATTATGTACACACATTCCGAATTCCAATTTAGAAATGTACTTAACTGTAAAACTAGATAATTCAACAAAATGCACTAGTGTTCTGTATCAGCTTTACGCAAAATAAAGTAAACATTAAAATCCCTAGAACATAAAACACGCAAGAAAGAGAGAATTTATTCAGGCTTACATTTCGTTTTTAAATAGTACAGAGACTTACCCTCTTTCCATCTCTACAATCCCAGTCACTTACATTCTTTACCTCTCATTACTGAAACTCCATTTACATCCAATCCCAAATGTATAAATACAATACAAATGCAAGTAATTTCTACTTGAATACTTACACACATAATACCTACTCGCATTGTATCTACACTTCTACAGGCATCACTATCTCTCTTTATTTATCTCAAACTACATCGCACATCCATTTCCACATTTTTTCTTGCAAAATCTCTCTATGTTAATATTCAGAGACAATAACACAGCAGGATAAGTCTAACCTAAAGAAAATACAAATTGCAAACAAGACTGCACTATTTCCATAATTACACTCCTACTTTTTAATGATGCAAATGATTATTACTACAAGTAAATTACACTGGGAGATAATAAATTGCATTGCATACCCAGTAAGTATCATAAATCAAGAGTTAATTTTCCTTTGCACATTTATAAAATAATTTTTATGAATTAATACAATACACAAATCCATGCTGAGCAGTACCTACGTTTTTTCAGCCATTAACACCATATGTTCATGTTGTGTAGTTATGTGTACTTCCTCATTAACACAGATAATGCATCTAATGAAAGAAATAAAAAATAGAGATGCTATAAATAGAAGAATAATATTAGCAATTCTATTCAATCCAATTTTTTTGATGATATTTAATATGAATGACTCATATATTCAACCGATTCAACATATTTGACATTATTATCACTTCTAAATACGTTATGTAATAGATGAGTACTAAAAATCCTTCCATTGGCCTAACATATTGCCCACAGTTTTAAACATAGTAGAGCTTCATTCACATCCACCATAAAGTCATGGCATGCTAAGCAAAGCCATTAGGATAAGAAAGACAACAAACCCAAAGACGTCTTCAATCTGTATAACATATACCCACATAAAATATCTACAAAGTTTACATTACATATTAGTTCTACTGCAGAAGAGACTGTAAAGTAGGTAACTAAACTAACGCTATCGTTCACTATGCAATGGATTTGACCGGAATGCATTCTCTCAGCCAAAGCAAAAATTCTTAAAATGACTGCCAAAGCCATCCCAGCAGCCACCAGCCACATTACACATGTATAAGCACAACATGGATCGGCCAGGATGTAATGATGATATGAGTGAATGATACTTTTCGACTACTGTAAATGCATTTTAGTTGAACAGCAATAAAATTCAGGCCGCTAACCAGCACAAAGTCATAAAGTACCTTCATTTCAATTTTAACTTTGTATTTGTATCAGTGTGCATTGCATTTAGGTATTTTCTTTCCTATGAAAGGTTGCATATCGTGACCCTAAGATAAAAGTATCCGATCGCATCAAACTATTTTGCTTACATCATATGCACACGTATGGACTTGATTTCAGTTTTTTACTCAAGACCCTTACAGTATAAATGAATTTGTGTATGTAACATTTCAATCCTTCCGTCGCCATCCAAACGTGCATCTTGTTCATAATACCCTGTTACATTGCGCATTGGTTTAGTAAAGGGTAAATAAATATCTATACAAAACGTATTCATTATCTTTAAATACCATCTAACAAAAATTCCCTTTTCAGAAGAGTTAAAAGGTCTACCGGAGTCCTGCATAAATATCGTACAAATTCATCCTGTTATCTATGCTTTAGTTGAGACTGTTGAGATGTAAGGATTTTTTAAATAAATAAGAATAAATAGACGGATTACATATTATTTGGATTTCAATAAGAAAGTAAGCTTTTATTTTACAAGTATTCATGGACAATTGTTTGGTCATTTAACACATAATAGGACAAGACAGATAGCTACTCCATTATTTCCAGAAAGTAATGCCGGATAAGCTTTGACTACCACTTCCTTCCATTGTTTGTTTACTAATGATAAGAATGAGACGGGGAAAGTAATCTAGACATAGACAAGTATACATACACGCACATAATAAGAATCCAGCGTACTCATGCCATGATATACTTCTTATATAAGAAAACATAGAAAATGAGTTTTATTAGACATGTGTTATATATTTAGTACGCGCATAAAAAAAAGTTAGATCGTTATTACGTAAACATGGCTATGAGTGAGCTTTCTACTTGATTATTAGTAAAAGAAAAATTGTAAGGAAAACAGGTTCGGTTCAGGGCATGGTTACTGAAAAAGAAACAAAGAGAATCGTCACGTATTGTTATTGCATTTATTGCTTTGCAACATAATCGTATGTATCCTATTCTATCTTATATAACATTAGAGTCCAGTCCAGGCAAGGTTTACCATACTTTAGATACGTGGTCTATTAGAGTCATAGACAGTCTATGTATGTATACTATTACTTTATTATGCATATATGAAGTAGAATTATTGTCGGTGGAAATAAAAGCCTTATTTGTAAACACCTTATATACGAACTAGGAGAGCAGATTGAGAACTCGTTTTCTACTCTTTTATAGTACGGGAGGGTGTTTTCGCTTTGACTGGGTTTTAGAGTTTGTGATGATCTGAAGGAGATAAAGGATAGAATTCATGCAATTCACACGGACGGAAGGAAGGACCAGGGCGTATTTCTACGTGAAATGTCCATGGAAAATGGTTGTCGGAATGTGAATTTCCGGAGAAATGATTTTAGGTTCATAAGGGAGGAAAATCGAGTGTTTCGGTGGTTGTATTCTTGGGCAGGGCAGCTCTTGGATGAATGAGAAGAAAGATGAGGTCGTTCTACCCGCCTACAAGGAGATTCCAGAAGGAGGTTGGGGAAGCCTCCATGCCCGCGGTACCGCCTCATGCATGACACTTTCATCAGGATCTAGTAAGCTAGCTTAAAGCTTCTCTTTCCCTGCACTACCTCCCGCAATGTTTTTATTACTGGAGCACCCTCCAAAGTCACTGTCACTATTAGGTACTCTTCTGTATCCGCTCACTACTTCCTATATAAGATAGCAGTGCGTATCCTACAATGTTGTCTTCTACCGAGGCACAAAAAACTTGGGATCTTGCTTGTTTAGATGCAATAAGATTTTCCCCGGCAAGATCATCTAATCAATGCAGTTTCTTTGTCTTCTCCAAATATTCTCATCGTCAGACAGATGAAAAGCTACACATTCCACTCCTATAAAAATCTTATTAACTTGTTTACCGCTTCAAAGTCTATTATTGTACAGAGTGCGCGCTAGAGTGATTTAACACAATACAAAACGCTCTACCTAATTTCCATCTGCGTAATACCCGGGTTTTGACGTCAAGTTCGACGAGCCGCTCTCCTTCTCACAAGCATTCTTCGATTCTTTGCTCAGTCTAATCGATTTCCCGGATTACATCGGTATTCAAATCATTACTGTTACAAAGCTCTACTTTCTGAGGTACTCAAATCCCTGTGTGGTTTAATAATACATTCACAATTTTCTAATGGGTTTCTACAACCCCATTAGTTTCTGCTGCTAGTTTGTAGTCCGGTTTAATCGGGAATCGCTTTACTGTTTTACAACCCAGGCAGGTAATAACCTACAAGTGTGAAAGAAAAGGCCGGTTAGGTTCTAATAGCAATTCTTATAATATTTAGTTATATTACAAACCTATCAAAAGTTACTGTCACAATTTGGGTAGAGGTTGCGTTTAAGGAAACAAGTATAAGGTCATACATTTTTGCAATAATAACTAACCTGTGTAGGGTGACCTTTACGTCCCTTTTTTCGTTTTAAACGGTAAGAAGCGTTCACACCAAGGGCAAGAACCACTTTACATTTTTTGCACATCGATCTCTTCATTGTAAAGTCCCTATAATTATGAAGAAATTACTTTAACAGAGATTCTAGTCTTTAAAAAAGATTAATTTACTGAAATTGCAGTTTATTTTAAAAATTATAATCTTAAAACAGGTTCTTGGAAAAGTTTTAGTATAATAGTAGCATAATAAATGCCGCAATTGCATTGGTGCCACTGCTGCAGTTTACTTATGTCATACTTTTAAATGCATTTAAATGACTTTCAATGTCATGCATATCAGCATTCAGTTCAGTTTAAACGAAAGATAAAGCTTTTAAAAATTAAGTCAACGTTTCCATTTAAAGAATTTAAATGAATAGAATGAATGCTTTTCTATTACATAGTCGTTCAGTACAGGAATAAGAAAATCGTATACCGCTTTGCTGCTGTCTTTTCCGAAATAACTGTCAAAATTTTTCCATAGTGTTGATTTAGAGCAGGAGATACTTTTGCCACTTGTTCAGCCGCCTACATTACCATACAAATAATTCAATTAACTAACTTATTTATAACTGTAAATACAAGCACGTAGAGCAAACAAGATTACATTTAGAATGCATTCGTTAAATAAACTACAAAAACATTTGACAATAGTCATCTGTAGTTCGAACAGCAACATTGCAAATTACAAATAAGAGTAAGCGATAAGCCAAAATTTATTAACATTGTTTTTATCATACCATCATTACCATCTATAGAAAGCTAAATTGAAATGAGGTCAGTTAACAAAGTTAATACATCACCTGAAATAAGTAGCTTAGCCGTGAAACATTATCGCCGGCTTTTATTGCTCGTCTTTTTGTCAATTTAGGCATGGTGGCATTTGTTTTTGAAGTATCTGAAGTAGCAGCCACTGCTGTTGACTTGCTATTGATTGGTACAGGGTCAGACATCCTTATTTTACTAGGTTGTTTAGCTAGAAGATTACAAGAAGTAGAGCCGGTAGCACATAAATACCTAAATCAATTCCAAAACATTAATATTATATTACATACGTGCACTATGCAAACATAAATTAATATAGAAAGAGTTGGGAATACACATGCACTAAATGAAGAAAACTCAACCTATTTATTTAGTTCAATTTAAAGAAACGACGAACTGACATATAGACTATAACTATAGGCCTATAATTCTATACTATAAATCAAGTTTCCCAAGTAAGGTAAGTCCTTAACACAGACCTTTTCGGATTCTGGATTCAATAAGTTGGGGGAAAGAAAATGAATCTGCAAGTAACAACGCTTACTTACGATTCGATTAGATAACAATTTAAACCGCTACCACAGTAAGGTGTTTTACATTAGAATCTAAAAAGCATTTTGACAATCAATGTTGATTTTCCGTAAAGTGCATTTCACTCTTAGATAACATTTCAGTTTTTCCAAACTTTCTGATAGAAACCTTATGCACACGTGAAACCCGAAGAAACTATTAATGGAATTATGAATTCTGAAATTTAGAAAATGGATAACTAACAAGAAAAGTGAAAAAGAGGCAAAAATTTTAACGAAACAACTGAGAACTCAAGTGACTTGTTTGAGAGTTTGAGGATTACCGAATAAATACAGAAATGACAACTCACCAGAAGAGCAACCAGGACCCGTACCAGGTGTATTGACCTTCGACCTCTTAAGAAAAATTGTTTGAATTCGGGAGCAAGCCAGACACTAATAACAAAAGTAAACAACCTGGAAAATGCGGGTGAAGAACGGGAGAATGAAAATAAACACAAGAGGAGACGAAAAGACAGCTGGTTCTAGTGGAAATGCGAGCACATGGCAGTTGGCCTGTATTGTATGTACGTGTCTGTGTAGGTATACCTTGAAGTGTACATACCTACACGTATTAACGTATTGTGTATGGACATAGGTATCTACATGTGTACTATTGGTTTGGTATGCCTTCGCAGGATAGCGGGTATACTTGCAATTTCCATTCCACCTCCACATAGAGGGTACAGCCTATGGGAGAGGAGAGAATTGTCTGTCTGCTGGTACATAACACAATAGTGTATTATTATGCGATGGTATACAATGGAAACGGAGAGTCTAGTATGTATTCCTATAAGGTAGTAGTATAAAAAACGGGTAGGTATCTGTGAATATAAAAAGTGTTGCTGTTTGTAGTGGATGGGAGATGCCATTGAGAACTGTTGATGGGAGTAAAGAGCTATAGACTCATATAGAGGAATTAGAGTGGTAGGGCCAGGGAGCATGCGCCTTGAGTCTCCGTCCGCCGAGCGACTCTTGAAGCTGACCTAGAAATGGAATAGTTGAGCGCCAGTTGCCCGGATGTCGAACGCGGCCCAACGCTTCCCATCCACACAACATGCATTCCCTTCTATGCAACTTGCCCAAGGCATAACAACCTTCGTTGCAGTTTACTCTACAACGCATTCTCCCTTCCCTTGCTTCTTCCTTTGCCTTGCATTGCACTCGATGACTCTTTCCCAGTCTACGCACTTTTCAAACAAGCTCAAGTCCACATCATCAACTCTATGACTCTGCCACTCTCCTTGCTCAGCTTGTTCTTGCTCTTCAACCCAAGAATCTTCTCATGCTCCGTCCTCCTCGACACCCTCCTTTTCACAATCCAAATCCCTCTACTTTACATTACATCCACAACTCCCAGTTCAAAATCAATCTTTATTAGTCTCCAAATCTCTATTACATAATAATCAAAGCTACAGCGATTTGCAGTACAATCTACACACAGAACGCAGCTATGAAACGCAACCACAATTCTACGACGAACATCCAATTGTGCGTAAACTACAAACTACAATACAAGTCAAAGTCAAGTTATAATAGTCTTTCCGTTCCTTTCGTTTTCAGGATATACTCTTCGCTTCGTTTCCTGCGTAAGAGCAGGTTTCTCTAGATGGGTATACCGCACGCACTTCACGCCACGCACAAATACGCAACAACTCATGTTTTCGCTATGTGTATCAATACTTTTTAATCAAATTATCCGCAAAGCCGGTAACAAACTTGTACGCATTTTCTGCACATACACAAACTAATCTACTTATAAATACTATCTATGTACATTTACATAAGACGTTTTAAGTTCTAATATCTCTGGACTTATGTATGTATGTGTCTAGAAATACATTTGATATTTCGGTGGGGAATAGTGAGATGGATTAATGGATTATTGTTTTGAAACTTTTGCTGTACACAAATGTGCAATGATTTGATTGTCAATAAAATGGTATTGTTTACAATGATTTATGCGTTTGATTCTCTTGTTAGTTAGGTTTAGTGTGTTACATAAGGAATTGCGTGGTGTTGGATTGTGGCCGTGTCGTGTAATGAAAGGAACAAACGTATGGACACGCAAGAGGAGCTTGAAACAAACAAAACACGTTGATATACAGAGTTATCTATATAGGAGACTGTAGTGTAGGAACAAATAATAAACATTACAATAAATACACATTCTCATTAAGCTAAACCACTGGCAAACAATAAACTGAGCATCTTTACAAAGGAGTTGTTCCATGCATTGTATATGATGTGATTATTATGTGATGGTGTTTGTTTGTCTATATAGAGGAATGCTTTTGTATAATATGTTGAGTGAGTGTGATGTAACATAATAATGAAATCGTATCGTATCGTGCTTTGTTTACGTGGAGTTTCATTTGATATGAGGAGAGGAGAGCATGCATGAAATTAAATAAAGACTAGTAGAAGGCAGAGCAGAAGGTGTATCCAGCATTATTATTATTATAGACAAAGATACTCGTCTAATCTAATGAAAACTAAGGTAAGTAAGGTAAGGTTGCTATTCTATTGCTAGTTAGCAGTTTAGATAGAGTTCGAGTCAGGCAACCTAACGTAAAGCGATATAATTATATCTGCAAGTAATAATGTGTAATGGTTTGTGTGGGGATACGTTCCCTTGTGTTCTCACTAGGTAAATATACATACAAGTACGTTACGTAATAGATACATGTATAGGTCTCTGGAAATGAATCTCTTTTGTGCGTACAATGAAAGGAAATTGTAATGGGTGTCAAATTGTTGGAGTTCTCTGCGGCATAGATACGTACACATTTACACATAAATGTATCGCATCTTTTGTGCGTAGACAACGTAAGTGGAAACAGGTAGTTTAGCTATTCCAAACCTTTTGGCTTATAATTCATATAGGAATTTACAGGTACGACAGTTTCTGTTACCTCTACACGTATTTTATACCTCTCCGCAACCAGAATCAACATCACCCCCTCACTTAAACTTTTTCTGTGCAGATTTTTAACTTTTTTTACTATAAGATGGGTGGACTAACGAGAAAACGTAAGAGAGGGAGATGAGCGGATCGCTAAGCTCTATTATATAGTACTATAAGCCCCATTACTTTTACTATTCGAATAACAAATGCCAAATCATCGAAGAATTCAGAGTATTCAACCCATACTATCCTTTTCATTTCCCTTATTGTTAGCTTACGCATGCTAAATTCTGAAACAGTAATTTACAAGTTTTCCCAATAGTTCTACTTTAGGAAATTTCGATACTATACATTTTGCACGACTAAATACGCAGTTGTTAAAGGAAATCCTTCGAAAATCTCAGTATACTACATATAGTGTGTACTTAGACTTATAGACTGCAAACTTGTCTCACAGGGAATTTACATGTAAATAATCTACGCAGTTTTTCCGTCTTCATCTCACCCAACACGGTTTTCAATTGATTGTCTTTTCCAGCCTCGACAGTCTCTCTTTTCGCTTTTTATGGTTATAGACAGCAAAATGTGAGTTTTCTTGGCTTTTCGTGTCTCAGAGAATTGCAATTACTTTACTTGTAAGTTTTCAGTTTCTGTTTGTAAGAAGACGCACTTAAATGATGCACTGTACACTAAGCCTGGAGGATTTAGGTTTTCTAGATATTTTTGAATAATTTCAGTTTCAGTTACGCAGCGTATGTATTGACTTGCGTTCCACTTGAAACCTGATGAAATAATGAAGCAACCCATAGGCACAAGATGAATTTGATTCATTACCTACATGGTTTGAGAGGGGAAATGCCTGCAACAAATTTCACCTTGAGGAATCGGACTCGAGTGGGGCGGGATAATACCGTATACACATGCTGTCTGTATTACAGCATGGGCCTATAGAGAATATAGATTGCAAGTATGACATATCATGTATTATTGTGCATGGTACAGGTAAAAAAGCGTATACACAATACCTACCTAAGCGTTTATAATATCATATCGAATCGTACTTTGCTTTGGAGGCAATAAGCAAGAAATAAACAGTCAAACATTGTGACACAGTCTGTAAAACCTATAATAACATCATCGCATGCATACCACACTTATTGTCTTGTCATGTTAAATCTAATATACAATCAAGTCACTTTTCCATTTATGTAGGTATTCTGGTTTATTTATTTATTCTATTCAGTAAGCTCAACCGTAGACTAGTATATGGATGCAAATAGGATTGAAGTGTAAAAGCAAAGTTTCCAGCAGTCGAAACATGTCGATGTAAATAAGTTTATGATATTTGATGCCCATTGTTATAATTCGAGTGCTTTAAGCTTCATAATATGTACTTGAATGGATCTTTAGATAAACGCTTTCAGTTTGATATCATTATCAGACTCAGACTTTCTGGCAAATATTGAAACTAAACGCAGATTTTATTCGTATTTTCTTTCATACGCATATACTGTGTAACGCGTATGTTCATCTCTAGCTTGAGTTCTGCCCTCAGGTATTACTGGCATTGCAGCTTTTATAGAATATTACATGCACCACTCAATTTGCGTCAGGATTAATTGTATTTTGAAGGACATGCCATTCGGAACAAATAGACTTACGTAAGTAGGAACTGTAGGAAGGATGGGAGTTTTAGCGATGGGCAGTTTCGTGGCAAGATACAGTAAGTTTTTTATAAAGCAATGTGAATTTTCAATTGCACAGCGATTTTCTTAACATACATTACAAATAGAAAAACATCAACAAGTAAAAAGATCAATGAAAGTCTGTGAAATTGTATTTGCTTCTGTAAAAATGGGTTTCCGAAGTAAACCCTACCGACCGGCGACCCTGTACCTATCTCACTGTTAAACTAAGAATAGATGCACAAAATAATGCATGCTAAATCAGTTATTATAGTATATTTGCTAAGATTTTGCATACTCGCATGCTGCCTTTCACCATTTTATGATGACGGTCTTTTAGAAGGTAAAATTTATTATCCTAAATAGTTAAAACGCTCTTTGAGTATTGTGCTCAGTAATGCTTATTTCACTCCACGAACATTATGTTCATGGAAGTGAAATATGCAAATACCGTGTGTTCTACCAATTGCGGACACTATGACTAGTATACCTTTGTATCTGACAATAACAATCCGAACTTATGCATGCAAGTTCACTTTTCTGAATTAAGCTTTTTCAATTTGGTTATTAAACATAATGGCAATAATAATGCTGCTTTTCTGCATGCGATGCACTTCTGGGATGTTAAGCTCGTTAGTTAGTGAACCATTACTACGGAATGATTTTTGTGATCTTTGAAAAAAGATTTTTAAAGGGACTCCCGTGTCCTTAAATGGGTTTTACAGATGCCCATTCGAGTTTTACAGATGCTTTTGAGATCATTCGGTGGATGTAGTGCACGCATGAGCAAGCATGAGTTGGAATTTGGCTGGAGTAAAAATTGGTTTGCAATTCATATTTTTCATGGAACAAAATAAGGGTGCTTGGCAAAATATTTAATTATTTGAGCTCATGCTCATACTTATTGAATTATTTTTTGTCCCTTCTTGGTTCTTAGTCTCATAATATTTAAGTCAGGCCATAATAAAGTTATCCAACAGCTCACTCTCAACTGTACACTATGCGATGCAAAATGCGACACGACATAATACATAATGCACAATGCACACTTATGATCCAGAATTATGCGGTAATACTGGTGAAATGGTGAGTGAATGAGTAAATAATACTAATGCCCTTATAAAATGATCAACAAATAATTATTAAAGTGTTTTAATAGTATACCAAATAAAAAGGAATTCCCCCTATATTTCTTGTCATATGCATTTGAATGCATACTTCAAACAGCTTTTACATATATATCAGCTTACAAGGCCCAATTGAAAAACTAATGAAAAGTATATTGTGCATTTGAAAACCAGATGCCTCACGAAACATAAAAAATTGGTAAAACATTTTTATATTATGTAGTAATTACAAACAAGTGTTGTACAGTTGTACATGTACTGCTGTCTTCAATTGGTGAACAAGACTAAACAAATTGACACTACTGAAGATTTCTTACATCCCACTTAATGTTATTGAGTTGTTTGCTTTCAAACTTTTGTAGCATCCATGAAATAAACTCAAGTACAGGTTAGTCCTCAAAGTACGTACGCAATGCTTCTTGTAATTTCTTTCTGGCTTCAGCAACTCTTTCCTCTTGAGTACGAATATCTCCTTCTTGCACTGAAACCGCCTAAACAACATTTTAAACATTTAAACATTAAAAATAAGAATTTAACTTGTTTAACTCTAGTCCTTTTAAATACCCTTATGTGAATGCCGAAAACGCATTTTTTAAGATTTATGAAGAACAGCGAACACTAATCATGACTTTTATTTTATACATATTAATGCAATACAAAAATACAATACATATTATTGCGGCAGATCCCCATTTCATAATGTAATAATATTGTAAATTAAAGTTAAAAAAATAAAATTCAGTTCTAAATTCGTAGCATTTTTGAAAAACCAAATGCAATGTATCACAACTTCCTTGGTATATTTACAATGTCTATTTTCAGGTATACTCCCTATACTGAAATTAGAACTTTTCTCACCTGAATGAGAGGCTGGTCAGGATTCAGAAAGACCCCTGGATTCTTTTCCAGGTTTGCTTGGTTACCCGTTTGCCCTAATATAGGTAAAGCCGTTAAATGAAGAGCGGTGGCTACTGACTGAAGCACGGTATCTGCAGTAATTCTAGGTCCAACTCCAAGCACTCCCACAGGAAGGTCAAGGGCTTCCAATTCAATGCCTGAAGGATCACATGCTTTTAATCCTTCAAGTCTCTTTTCCCAGAATAGCTAAGATCACAAAAAATAAGTCAGGATATAAATAAGCAAAATCATGGTATTCTGCTTTCTTGTGGTATTTGCAGATTGTGCATAGTGCATGTATACTCTGCATTGGAATACTTAAGACTTATACAATACAAAATGGTATACCATATTACGTATTGTTATTATCTACATGTCAAAATAGTCAAAAAACTATAAAAGCTGGCTTGTATACTTTCTACCGATCAATTTGTATTTGCGTTAATGCTAACCCTGTACACACATTAGTTACATTATTTGTGTGCTTGGAATTTGATATTTTAGCATAACATTTTATATTATTCATATGTATAACGTATACTAGCATTATATTATATACAGCAGTGGTCGCAAAAATAAATTATACCGTATACTTAACCTACTACTATCCTATCAAAATCAAAGGCATCAGTAATGAAAAACTGCAGGAATAATTTTTTGACAACTCCTCTAAGCTAAGCTCAAAATAGTATTGATCACTTTTTTGACTAAAATAGCTTTTAGATTGACAATTTCAATTCCCAGAATTTTGAATTTAGGATAAATGGAAGCTCCTCAGTACATAATACGATGAAATACCTGCTTAGGTTTGTCTTGATGTCCATGCTTAAAGTCTTGCTTAACTCTGCTTTCTTGGGTTTTGAATAGAGTGACAGGTTGTTTAAAAATAGAAGCTGTTTGTCTTATCGGAGGAACTAAGGATGAATCACTCCTGACTGCACGATTGTTGCTGCAATGCATAAAAAAATCAAAATTCTTATCTTAGTTAACTTAAAGAGAACTTGGTTGCTTCCTTAGCATATAGCATTACATGCAATGCACAATTAAAATATAGCTTCAAGTTCAAGATATTTAATTTTAGTTACCTGTAGTCATATTGCATTCGCTGTTTTTTATTTTTTCGTAATAACGAGGGGTTTACTTTACCCGAACGAAAATCAAAGGTAGATAAATCAACAGATTCTCCTAAAAACCTCGAAAGTTGAGGTTTACTTCTGAATTTTTTGCCCCCGGGACTGTAATAACAAACGTCAACTTTACCCGCAGAAAGTCCCGTTTTTCTAACAATTTCTTCTCTTACCCAACCCTTCGGAAGGGAAATACAATCGTACTTTTTCTTTTCGAGAATTTGTTCCATCATCATTAATGTTAAAAAGTTTCAAAGAACAACGAGCTGTGGTGGCAGCTTTTACTTTTATTGATAATTGAAATAAGAAAAATACGAAAAATCTGTAATTGAAAAATGTGGCTAGTCTAATGTAATTGATCTAATGTAATTGTAAACGATCTAATGTAATTGAGATCCTTTATTTTAACTTTAATTAATTTCTTCCTTGCACTGAGTTCTTTAGAATCTTTTTATTTAAACTCTGTCAATAAGATAAGAACACAACTTTAAAGTTGGTGCCAAGAGCTTGTTTGTAATGGAGGTACACGTTTTAGGGCTACATCCAACGCAATGTTAACATTCCCACAGGAAATGATATTAAGAAAATACAGTATGTCTCATAAAAGACTCAAGATGCTTAAATTAAACTGTTTTAGTTATCACACATACGTTACGCAGCTCAATAAAATCATTTAAAATTAAGCACCACAAGATAGTCGAATCTTAGAGAGCTTTTAAGGATTTCATGTAATTCAGAATTCAGACTGTCGACAGGGATTATAGAAATCGAAGGGGAAATCTTTAAGAAAAGATTTTCCTGCTTTTTTCTTGAGTGCTGGTTTACAAGTGCAGGTTATATTAATATGGCCTGTAACACATTAAGCAATATGAGAGGTAAAATATTTTTAACGATGGACTTTCTGGAAAGAATGCATGAGACTTTATAAACCACAATAAAACTCATTTCGCCAACTTAATGTACAATTATGTAATTTTTATTAACTCAATTTATGTAATATTATTAACAAGTACAGTAATTGTTGCATTCTTGTACTACTAACTTTTATATTCTTGTCTATATCATGCTTATTTACCGTTTGCTTGATACATTGCGATGATCAGTTTAGTTTTATTCCCTACACTTTCATTAATGCACATTGCAAATTCTACAAAATAAGAACATGGACTAAAAATCATTATCTTTCTATTAGCTCGCTACTGTTGACACCACAAGTTTTGTTTGTATTGAAATTGGGTTTGATTTTACTCATTTTACTACCAATCGAAAATAAAAGCATTTCGATTCCCCAATATTAGTAGATGCTCACGATTTACGGATTTATTAACTAATTTTTCTGTTTATAACATATTTGCACTACCGTAATATATACCGACACTGCGTGCAGTATGTACATAGTAATTAGGTAATATCGAATTACGAATACATATAATATTCCATGATTTAGTATAGTAAGGTACTTCATTATAATTCTCATTTTTTACATTGTATGTAATTATAGACCGAAATAACCGCTTTTCTAAAATTGTAATTACCCCATTAATTTGATATTAAAACATGCTTAATTTATTACTGACTGGTTTTAGTTTCCTAATTTTAAGTTTTTGTCTACACCTAACAAACATGCTCCAGAAAACTACGTTTAGGTACCTCTTTTACTATGTTTAATTTGTGATGTATTAAACTTACACGGTTAGATTATTGCGTCGGTATCATTAGTCTTTACTTTAAACAGGTTTACTCTAATAAAGAGTGTTGTGCATCCGATGTTGAACTGCCAACTTAAAGTTATGTGAATCATTACAATTAAAATACCCAGGTGGACCTAAGTATTTATTTTGTCATGCACTCTAACTTTGATTCTACAATTAGGTTACAATTATCATTAAATATTAAACTACATACGATATACAGTGACTATACTATACACAATACTTACGTTTGAAACGATTACAAAACAATATCAACATATGGGTTAAGGTAAAGCAGGGTTTTCATTCCACTGGCTAAACCTGGAGATACTTTTAAACAATTTGGTTTAATTGGGTATAAAGACACATGAGTTATGTGCTAATATATTAGGTATTGGTAATTGGTAATGTATTTAACTATGTACGGGGTACTCCGAATGATTTAAAACAAGATCACGCCTCTCTCCTGTAAAGTTAAGAACCTGGAGGAAACCAAAATATTATCACAGGTTTGGTATGCTTCTTAGATGCTTGCATAAAATTTACAGATTTTTCGGGGCTCTTAAGCGTGCGCTGCAGTTTTAACTGAAAAATTGTCAACATTTTTATCGTTACTGATTTTTAATGACTGCAAATGAACTTTATTGGAAAATTTCCATATTTTCAGAGAGACTCTCTTTGTAAATATGGATATGAATTTTCCAAAACAGTTCATTTGTGGTAATGAAAAATCGGTGTCGATAAAACTTCTGCCAATTTTTCAGTAAAAAGCGACAACGCGCACCTGAGAGCCTCGGAATATCTGTCAGAAATATACTAAACCTGTCAAGACATTTTAGTTGCTCCAGGTTCTTTTCTTTGTTTAGGAGAGAGGCGCAAACTTGCTTTAAATCATTTCGGGATACCCGGTACAATACATAGTATAGTATACAGACTTTCTAATTCCAAGTGAGCTTTTACTTACTTTCACCATTCAATAAGATTTCCATCTCCGATTTCACAAATCCACTTTGTTAGTTAGTAGACTTTTTTGAACATTGCATTATTCTTTTTTGACTTCCCATTCGACATTCCTACTTGAAGAATATTTGTTACCTACTATATCTTATAGTATGTTTATATAAAATTGAGACATTTCGGTGTAGCACGTTTTGTATAGATAAGGTAATTAAAAATGACGAAAATCACAATTAGGATCAGTTGCTTTAATTCACTAGTTAAACTTCTACATCTTCACAGAGTAGATGATCGTGTCTATAAATTAACATTATACATAGTAATAAATGCTGGCGCAACTATTGTCCTATGCATTACACTAAATTGTATAATATTGATAAATTAAATAACCAATAATAGAACTACAATAATTTTGTCATTATAAGAATGACATTGCATGATATTTTCACAGTTGTGATGTAAAATGACACAGTATAAACTTAATTCTACTAAAATTGTATAAAACGAACCTAATCGAACATTTCAGTCCAACAAAAACAGTATACAAGAAATTAGTAAATCTCATTCAATTGTCTTCTACGTACATTGTTAAATGTTAAACTAAATAACACAGTTAGTTAATAGTGACGTTAAAACACATGATTGTTTACCATGTTAAATTGGTCATGAATATTTAATATTGCGCTCAAATGCGTAGTTAGTAGATATTCACACAAATTTAGTAGTGTTGGTGCATGGTTATCAAAACATTGCAATTGGTACCATATAAAAGCGAGGCATACCTCCAAAAACATATACAAAAACTAAATGGATATTTACAATAAAATTAGGTATATGTACACCGATGACGAAGTTTCGTTTTTCGCACGCACGGTGACGTAAACAAAAACAAATAATCTCGTAATAATAAATTAAAAAATCGCTACCTCTAATCACTATTAATTATTAATGTAGGTATTAAAACAATATGTATACAAAAATGATTGAAAAGACTAGCTTAATCCAACCAACACAGAATGGGAGTGAATCTTCTGTACTATACAAGTACACAAAGAAAACCAAAACGCTTTTTAACCAAATTACCTGCATACAATATTTGTAAGTACTATTTGGAAATAAAAATCCTGATTAAAAAGTTGTCATTTGTTGCCTAATAATAAACAATTGAGTATAAAATTGATAACTAACTTTGGGCATGCTGCACTAATACGTAAAACATGTCAGTGTTTGCTTCTGCGAGTGCTAAAACATTGGTCAAGCAGCATTATTTGTTACATTTTCAGTTTGGGTAGTTATATAATACGTCAAAGTAACAATTGCACAGGCAGGATTTTGTTTATCACGCATATTGTGATTACTAACCAAACACAAAACAGGAAATTACACAAAGAATGTGACATATTTGACAATTGCTAAGGACTACAGTGGTCAAGTGGCAAGGGTAGCGGTGGTAGTTGCGGTGGTGGCACTGGCAGCATCGCTGTCTTCGACTACTAGTTATACAGGAACAGAACACAGGATGGGTGACAATAATTGTCCACGATACGATAAATTCAAGTAATCATTCGACAGGATCATTAAGTTTTCATAAGGTGGCAGGTGCAAGTGGAAACAAAAAACAAACAAAAAACATTGAATAAACGATCATAAAGTACAGAAGTATATTACGTGAACTAAGTAAGTCTTTCATGCTTAAAAAATAAGCTCAAGATTCAAATAGTTTGTACAAAAAGCAGCTGAATTAAATAGGCTTTTCATAGCAAATGAAAGTGAAAGTACGGTGCAAGTGCGACTAGTAAGTACAAAAAATCTTTTTTTATAAACTACATAAATGCAGGCAGTGAAATTCGTGTCACAAAGAGAAACACAAAACAGAGACTCAAAACTAGTCAACAAGTAAGTGTAAAAATGGAAATATCCACATAAGATCATTTGTACTCTTTATGTCAATAATAAAGTAATGATACTGTTTGAGATATGATATAAATAGAAATTTGCAATATAGTACAGTTCAAAGGTTATCATATATCATTACGTAAGAGGACATAATTGCAAAGTCAAATGGACAGAAAGTATTTTCGACACAAATACGTTATCAAGTTATCATCATTCATTTTTGCATATCCTTTTACATCAATAAGATATTTTAGGAGAAAACTGATTTATGAATGGCTCTGATTTATGTTTTAATTCTTATCTCTTAAAATGGGTTACGATTACTTTTACGGTAATGACGTTCATCATGAAGTAGATTTAAAATATCTCTTATTTTTGTCCAATATAAACAAAATTCAGTTAAAAGATAAGCCCAATTGCGTAAGTTAAGTTAGTTAAGCCGTCCATTTGATTAAATGTAGTAGCAACAGATATCAAAGTATCAGGCGCAAAGCATAGGTTCCATCTCAGGAGACTGAATATTGAGCTTACATTTGTTAAGGGATATAACGGAACCCGAGCTTTTCAGATTGTCAGACTGTGCAGCAGCTTTCTCATCGTCTTTCTTTTCCATTTTTCGTAGCTGGAAGAAGTCATACAAAAAGAGAGCAAGGGCTAAGAGCTTCAGACCGGACAACACGCCCACGTATCTAAAAAAAATGGTTCGATATTAATTAGGTAGTCTGTCTGCTGTCTTATCACGAGCTTTCCCTTACAATAGATTTACCGTACCCTTTACTACATTCTTTATGGTATTACTCTATACTATAATAACTATAATATATTTATTACCTTGCCTTTGTTTAGGCATATGTTAACTCGAATGAAGAAAAATAAAAGGAATATTTTTATATTCATTTGCATTTAAGTATTTTCTATTTTTTTAAAAAAAAGTGTCATTTTTATCCTGTATGAATTAGCATAGCCTATCATGCCCAGCAATGCATAGGCTACGCTTGAAAGCCTTCCCAGAATGCTGAATAACATTTCAAAGGCGGATACGATATTATATACGATATTTTATTGTCCTCAACTCAACAATAAAATATCGTTTTGGCTTAGGTTCGGATAATTTCCTGTCCTGCTGTTGTGTACGAATACAATAAAGTTAAATACGGCACGTAAAAACATCATTCGTTTTTTGCATAGCTATAGCAAAACGATTTGGATGAAATACAGTTAACTGTGTACCAGTAGGCTTAATCTAAAGTGCATGTGTGCATGCAGAAACTGTTCCAAATAAAATACGAAAAATGACATTTACTTGTAACGGAAATCCTGGACATCATATAAAAGACATCTTCCACTGACAGCAGGTAAGAGTGTAGAACATCTTTTTACGGACCACAGAAGACACGACGAATCGATAACATTTCCAAATATAATTGGACTAGGAATATAACCAAGCAGTCGAAAAATCACAAACTGCATTCCCAAAGCAAAGGAGCGTTCTTCAACGGATACAGATCTAAAAATATACGAAAATTGAAGTGTAAGCACTATGACCAATACCATAACGTTTTATGTTGCAATGTTTATTCAGTACCTTAATACAATCATTAAGAGTGGCATTTGTGTTACTGCGACGGTTCCCGTCATGAAGAACAGCACAATCATGAATGGGAGCAACGTATTGCAATGTTGATCTAAGCAACGACCTGGAGTAACATTTTCTCCTCCTGCACCTGTAATTTATATATAAATACATAATAATTCATTGCAATGGGTATTTTACATATATAAAATGAGAACATAAAGCAGCTTACATGAACATTGGGTCATGTTGAAGGAGCAACCAGCATGACATGGTGTAAAGAAAGTAACACCTTTATGGCAAACATACTGAGAATCAAGAGATGAGTCGCACATGCATTCTGAGTTGCAAGAACTCGTCAAATTTATATCATGAGATGTAAATTCCCTATGAAAAAGATTATTATTACTTGTTAAATTCTTTTCAATGACTTGTAGCAGAATAGTATAACCTAATTAATTAAGAGGAAGTAAAAAGTGCTAATTTTATATTACGTTGGATCTGAAGTACCAGGATACGGTACCGTAGCTCCTGCCAAATTAGGATTTGTGCACCCTAAGAAAAAGAAAAGAACATAGCCAACGAGACACACAATATTCGTCATTACGACAAATTTGGCAGCCCCGGATGGTTTTAATTCCAGTTTCTTCATCACATAGCCGCCGGCAAATATCCCTAAACAAGCTCCTAAAAGAACAAAAACACTTTAATAATGAGAAATGTGCTCAGTAAACTGAGTTATTGCTTCTGCAGGAAAGCGGGATAACATTACAACAGCAAGTTAGTGAATTGACTTGCCTGGAATTGCGATTCCACCAGTGTAGAGAGAAGCCTGAGGTTTTCCAAGAGAGAATTGTGTCTCAAGGTATTTGGGTAGGAAAACTATGAATCCAGAAACGATATTTAATTCCATGCAACCCCCTAAGCATGTTACGACGTAAGTTGGATTTCTATAAGAAAACATTATGAGAAGTATGTTAATATACATCACAATTAATCGCATCAAAACGGATTTGAATCCTAAACATTTTTAAATGTCAACGGACGACATTTATCTCTTGAGACGTACGTGATGAGACGCCAAATGGAACGCGGAATGTCCCTAATAGATTGGCCGTATGCAACCTCTAGCTCTTCGTGCTGAGATGCAGTTATGACAGAAGAGTCTTCCACAATAGGAGTTTCCATTTTACTTGATGGTACACATTCATCCTCTTCTTTGGTGTTTGATCGTGAAGCGAGACGCGGAAATGTCAAGAAGGGCAGAGCAACTACAAACAATAGTGCACCGGCGATAAGAAAACCACCCCACCACAACCCGACAAATTGTTCATCTGAATGTACTGGAACCGATGATGGAATTGAAAGGAGCCATGCTCCAACAAGAAATCCAAGTACAGGACCGAAAGCTGCCATGGCGTAAACACACGCTGAAAATCACACAAAAATTATCTTGTATTCATTTCGTTTTTCTTATGTAGTTCAATCAGTTAATGTAAAGGTTATCTTATGGTAAAACTAAACTGACCTATATAAACAGATGAAGATTCTGTTGGAACATGATCATCTACGTATGTTATTCCCAGAGTAAACAGAGGAGATCCTCCGCAACCCAGTAGGAGTTGAGCAAGCATGAACAATATAAGAGGATGGCCATAACTATCTTGGGAACCGGTGGTCGTAGTTGTCCCGTCCTCTTCTTGTACTTCAACGGAACATCCGTACGACATAAGCTCTTGCTTAATGGACGGATATTTTGAGTCTCTATCTGTAAGGGCCAAAAATTACAAAGAAACTTGAGCATATTTTGTTCAGCCGAAATCATCGTTTGATGCATTGTCTTTTAAATTGTTTTATTTCATTATAGATCTTCCTTCATACCTGAATGAAGTGGTTCAATATCAAAAGGGTTGCGAGGTGTGGCTCCTGAAATAAATTGAGATGACTTTGGATTAGCAGATTGACAAACTGAATTGCGGCCACCATCTTTTCTCGCCGCAGCAACTCTTCTCAAGCTCTCAACATTGGTATCATTATTATTGGAATCTGAGTCGTTCGACTGTATCAGTCTGTTGGTATAGTAGGAATTATGTGAGTGATGTACCACTTGATCCTTGCTTAAGAAATGTGGAAGTGTGAAAACTACACATCCGATAACCATCACGAGGACACCTGCCAAATCAGATTTAACATAATAATGAAATTATCTCATTTGCCTCATGAAATAATTACACTTGGTGAAGATCAAACAATAGATGACGTTTTTGAACGTAAAATTGTATGACCGTCAGCATTATGACATTTGCATTCACATTTGTATTCTTACACTATAGATTTCCCAAAGCCCTGCTCTAACCCAAAAGCTTTACTATACTTTACAACTTTCTCAACAAGTGCAAATTAAATTAACATCATTTAGACAGAATGGTAACATACTTTAAAGCACAGCTCATAAAATACTAGGCATAAAGGTATTAATACACAATAACCGGGTTGAGTTTAGTAGTGACAGTGACCTATATATTTAAACTACTCTTTTTGTCATACAGTCTTAAAATGACATCATCGCAATGATACATCTAAATGTAGCTCTTGAAACATTCAAAGCGTGAAAAAAGTATACTACTGAAAGTTATTGTTTTTAAAATCACGCAAAAATAGCAGCACATCTGCATAATGCATATGCATGCAAGCAAACACATTATGTTAAAGCTTACAAGATGAGCAATGTCGCAAAAAGAACGGTGAATAAAGGAAAACCCCATAAACTAGTATGGCATGGTAGGGTAAAACAGAGAAAGCTATTTATGGAGTTATTCATTCATTCTGTACGATATGAATAATGTATACATAGAGTTCTATTTCTACATATTCATATCATGTAACTAGTAATAAGGCCCGTCCTCCGGACGGGGTGCAGAGCGACAAAGTTTACGCTGCATTTTGCAAATTAAAGCATGCAAAATCTGATATATCTCAAAATATATCAAACGTGGGGCTTCGAGTATCATTAAAACTAAACTTGGGCAAATTTTTTGAATTTACCTATCCGTGACTATTCCTACCATAATTTTATCTACCGCGGCATTACCCACCCAGAATTGACAAACCCCAGTCATTACCTATCCCTACTTTACCTACCCCAGTCTTTACCTATCCCGACTTTACCTACCCCAGTCTTTACCTATCCCGACTTTACCTACCCCAGTCTTTACCTACCCCAGTTTTTACCTACCCCAGTCTTTACCTATCCCGACTTTACCTACCCCAGTCTTTACCTGTCCCGACTTTACCTACCCCAGGCTTTACCTACCCCAGCCTTTTCCTACCCCAGTCATTACCTATCCCTACTTTACCTACCCCAGTCTTTACCTACCCCAGTCTTTACCTATCCCGACTTTACCTATCTTGACTTTACCTACCCCAGGCTTTACCTACCCCAATCTTTACCTATCCCGACTTTACCTACCCCAGTCTTTTCCTACCCCAGTCATTACCTATCCCTACTTTACCTACCCCAGTCTTTACCTACCCCAGTCTTTACCTATCCCGACTTTACCTACCCCAGGCTTTACCTACCCCAGTCTTTACCTATCCCGACTTTACCTACCCTTGTCTTTACCTATCCCGAATTTACCTACCCCAGTCTTTACCTATCCCAACTTTACCTACCCCAGTCGTTACCTACCCCAGTCTTTACCTACCCCAGTCTTTACCTATCCCGACTTTACCTACCCCAGTCCTTACCTATCCCGAATTTACCTACCCCAGTCTTTACCTATCCCAACTTTACCTACCCCAGGCTTTACCTACCCCAGTCTTTACCTATCCTGACTTTTCCTACCCCCACTCTTTACCTACCTCGTCTTTTCATACCCTGCTCTTTTCATACCTCTTGTCAACTTATGGTCCAATTTGTTTCGTCAACTTATGGTCCAATTTGTTTCGTCAACTTATGGTCCAATTTGTTTCGTCAACTTATGGTCCAATTTGTTTCGTCAACTTATGGTCCAATTTGTTTCGTCAACTTATGGTCCAATTTGTTTCGTCAACTTATGGTCCAATTTGTTTCGTCAACTTATGGTCCAATTTGTTTCGTCAACTTATGGTCCAATTTGTTTCGTCAACTTATGGTCCAATTTGTTTCGTCAACTTATGGTCCAACTTGTCATTTTGACTTATAGTCCAACTCGCCATCTCAACTTATGATGCAAGTCGTCATGTAAACTTATGGTCCAACTTGTCATGTAAACTAATGGTCCACCTTGTCATATCAACTTATGGTCCAACTTGTCATAACAACTTATGGTCCAAGTCGTCATGTCAACTTATGAACCAAGTCGTCATGTCAACTTATGATCCAAGTCGTCATGTCAACTTATGATCCAAGTCGTCATGTCAACTTATGATCCAAGTCGTCATGTCAACTTATGGTCCAAGTCGTCATGTCAACTTATGGTCCAAGTCGTCATGTCAACTTATGGTCCAAGTCGTCATGTCAACTTATGGTCCAAGTCGTCATGTCAACTTATGGTCCAAGTCGTCATGTCAACTTATGGTCCAAGTCGTCATGTCAACTTATGGTCCAAGTCGTCATGTCAACTTATGGTCCAAGTCGTCATGTCAACTTATGGTCCAAGTCGTCATGTCAACTTATGGTCCAAGTCGTCATGTCAACTTATGGTCCAAGTCGTCATGTCAACTTATGGTCCAAGTCGTCATGTCAACTTATGGTCCAAGTCGTTATGTCAACTTATGGTCCAAGTCGTCATGTCAAC
Source organism: Yoshiicerus persimilis (assembly GCA_020352615.2). Lineage (NCBI taxonomy): Eukaryota > Metazoa > Arthropoda > Collembola > Entomobryomorpha > Tomoceridae > Yoshiicerus > Yoshiicerus persimilis. Next base: position 31,385,443 of record CM036942.2, read on the forward strand.
TTATGGTCCAAGTCGTCATGTCAACTTATGGTCCAAGTCGTCATGTCAATTTTTGGTCCAACTTGCCATGTCAACGTAGACCGCAATTTGTCATGTCAACGTAGATCGCAATTTGTCTTGTCAACGTAGACCGCAATTTGTCATGTCAACGTAGATCGCAATTTGTCTTGTCAACGTAGACCGCAATTTGTCATGTCAACGTAGACCGCAATTTATCTTGTCAACGTAAACCGCAATTTGTCATGTCAAGGTAGGGATCAACTTGCCATGAGTACTTACGGTCCAACTCGTCTCGAGTGCTTGTGATCCACCTTGTCTTGAGTACATGCAGTCCACTTTGTCTCAAATAACTACGGTCCACCATGTCATTAATGCCTACGGTCCTACTTGACATTGTCAACATATATGGATGACCGTGATTATATATATTGTCTTCTTTCAAACCTTCAACTAAAGGATTATTACATTTGAAAGTACACTACGACGCCCTCTCTCCCCACTGTAAGGAATGAATTCGTCCTACTCTTTTACATGGGTGCATCAGTTTTTAATTTTTTTAAAATAGTTATTGTATAATTTTTCAAAATGTAACCCCCCAGTTAACGACATTAGCACTATACTAATCTACAAAAAAAATTTGAAAGTCGTAGCTCTTATGGTTTAGGAGGAGATAGTGTACATCCGAATCGTGGTTCCACAATATTTATAAGATGAACACTGAAAACCTACTAAAAATTCTATGAGATGACAAAAGAGCTTGCGAGGAAGAGTAGTATCTATTTTATCCTTCACACGATCTCTGACTTAACCACAACAAATTAGGTACTAATACAATGCAAAAGTGGTATTCGTATCACGGATGTTTAAATGTAGTACGAACCATTGCAAAATCATGCATAGACGACAAAATAAAATAAACTCCTGTGACTGTTGATACTTATTAGCCTACTGGACATGAAACTCTTTCAGAAAAAATGAAAGGATAATTTATTATTTTACATTAGTCTTTGCATTCATCACACATGCCATTTATCGGTTATATAAATGATTACCGATTTGTGAAAAGCCATATGCGCAAGAACCGCAAGCAGACAAGCAGACTTTGCACTTAACTTGTGATTAGGAATTACAGCAGCGATAGTGATATTAGGTATATGGTAACCAGTTTCATTTAGGCAGGTAGTTATAGTTATCAAATTGATAAAATATAAAAGAACATTTTCAGTCCAGATGTTTTACATAAATTATGGAGTAATCGTGTTTACTGTCATTAACACAACTACCTAAACCTTTACATTGAAAAGCTGTCCTACGACGGAGATCTTGAAAGGAAAGAGTACCTACTTATAATTGCACACAATGCTAAACGTTCGCAAGTACGATACGAACATTAAACTTTCGCATGGCATATGTCTTTCATGGCTTCACAGAATGTACTCTCGTTTACTTATTTATACACACAGAATACAAAGTACTACTACAAACTACAAACGACAAACACACATCATGCGATACAATGAGGTACAAGACAAGATACTACATACAACTACACATTTGCTTCGCACAAAGACTTCACACACATTTATTTTTACATGCTTTACACACTTATCGCTATTTAAATGCAAAATCAGGAATAATGTATTAGCAAACAATACAGCGTTTAATTTTCATTCACAGCTCGCCAATAGGCCAAGGCACTATTTCAATTTTTTGTTAACATTATAAAGTAGTGATAATGTAATTAACAAACGCAAATAAGCAAAGCGATCCAAAGCCAAAGATTAAATCGCAAAAATGTATATTCTTTCAATGGTATAAAAAGGATAAGGAAAAATTACCAATGGCAATCCATCTGGGTATATGCCTCTTAGCACCCAAGTATGAGACGAAGAGGACTGTAACAACATTGCCCATTTCATAGGAAGAAGCAACAAGGCCTGAGAATCTAGATGGGATTTCAAACCGAGTTTCTATTGTTGTTATGACAGAATTTACGTAGCCGGAAGCTACTGCTTGCTGCAGGGTCACCAAAAGGGCCAAAATACACACAAAGAACTGTATATTTGCCATAGACTGAAAGCATTGCGGAAGGTAGCATGGTCCTATGCCACATTCCATAGAATCTAAACTTTTTCCTTTCCTGTCGATGGACTTTTTCTCTGCGCGAGGAGACAACGGTGTTAGTTTTAATGTGGCTCGTCCGTCCACGATGTTTCCTTCTGGAGACGATGGCCTTGATTCTAAACAAATAATCGATTACATTCATTAATTAATTATCGATTTTCTCGATCAACACAAATCATAAACTGTAAATGCTCGATCATCAAATGTTCAGCTGCAAGGACGTACATGCACATCAAATCAGAAACTAAATCATCATAAAAGCTAAATACTTGGTAAATGTCCAAAACTCGGGAGATTTCCAGTCTCAATCTAAATCTGGCCATTTCGTATTTAATTCTTGTAAACATAGCACAGTAGCAGTGCCAGTAGCAAGTACACTACATTGATATCCTGTAAATCTAAAGTACGTAGTACACCTTTTAGGTTAACATCAATTAGGCGTACGCTTTCGCAGTTTTACGAATGAAATGCGTTTTTATCGATTCACCTTGAGGAGCTATTTATTGTTGTATAGGTACACTAATATTGTTTAAAGAGATAAAGAAAAGTATTCCTAAAAATCATCATCATTGAAAACTAACAATAATTGTAAATACCTAACTTAAAGTACCTATCGTCTTTGAGAAAGAGAAAATAGTAAATTATCTTTACAGATTGCTGATAATATTCATTTCATTTTGCATGCCACAGCGATTCATGAAATCAAGTAGGTGCACAATTATTAATACCTAAACACTATGTACTCTCCTAGCCCAAGACAAGACTATGCTTAACTCACATTTCGGATGAAGGAGTTAACACATTATGAAGTGTAACAGCACAACATAACAGCAAGACTACAGTATTGAAGTAGAAACTACAGACATTCTTTTCATTCAGAAGGTATCTACTATCTACGGCAAACTTAAAGTAACCTTATACTTCAACTTATTGTATTGCTACATTACTTGACTGTAGCGACCTGCTTCGCTTTACTGGCTCATGGCCAACAAAGCTTTTCATAACATTCGTAATCTAACCAAGTATAACGTTTAGATTGTAATACGAAGGTATTGATATAGGTAGGTAAGTAAGTATTTTATCCTAACTAAGGTATTCATAATTTATGCGTTTACGTTTATCGACACAATACAACAGTACGCTGCTGTTAGGTTTAGGTCTAGTCGCATAAACTCAAACGATTAGCATGTCTGTGCGCAAATACTGGCTAAATAAAACTGTTACTAAACTTGAGAAATTCGTATTAATGCTTGTCAAACAACCATATAAATATGGAGAATAGAAGTTTAAATGAAAAATTTACACTTATTTCACGAATACTATTAACGACCTAGGCATCAGACGCTTCCTTAGTCCTTGCATAATATTAACTTTTATCAGTGCTACAACTATTGTAACTGCTAACTGGCAACTCCTAGACTATACTCTTTTACATCTCTACTGTCAGTCAGTCATTCATTACATAATTTCATCACATTTGTTTCATCTAACCAAAGTCACTCCACAAACCGCTTGCTTTATCGTATTTCTTTGAACCATCGTGAATTTATGGCAAACATGCGATGAGAAACTTGTTATCCTATTAAAAGAAACTGATGCTGCTCTGGTGCATGCTCTTCCTAGCTACTGATCTCTTGATCTAAAAATGGCAAAGTATCAAGTACCTAATAAGCACAAAATCAGTAAGCTTGAGCTGACTGCCTGGAAATCGAAGGAAGTGCGGCAGTACAGTACAGTATCCGCTACCACCACTACTGACACTGACAATGACATAAAGTTGAAGCTACAACCAGCTATAAGGAACTTAAACGTAGGTACCTCACTTCGCGTGCAAGAATGCCTAACAAAGCATTAAAATTAACTACAATTTACAACTAGTGATGACAGCAAAATAGGTTTTTGTCAAAACGATGGAAAAACAACTGGCGAAAGTATTACTTCTAATTATTGCCTGTCCAAATACTCAGCGTGTCACCTTTCATACATCACAGAATCTCTAATTTTTTATATCACATACAACTTCACCGAAAATCATTGCATTCCTTGGCTACAAAATTAGCTTTAAGTATAACTGTTTAAAAGATGATTTTTAAACTTCAACAAATATTTATTAATTTCATACTCTAAAAACTACAACTAACTACAATTTCTCTTGTTGTTGTGCACCTACATACTTGTATAGCCTCACAAACAATTACTGTGATTGTATATAGGTCATTCAAGATCCCAAACTAGTATTTATTTGTTAGGCTTAGTCAGCCACACCTAATTCAAAATCAGAGAACTTAATATCAGAAAACTATAGTGCGTAGACTACAGAAAAATAATCATAACAGCTTGATATACCTAGGAAAAAATACAACCCTATAGACTGACAAGTTGACATTCATATGGTATCGGTGTATTATGCTATTCCTCCTTAGACTTTTACTTTCACTATTTGTATTCATTCATTAGATGCATGCTTCATTTGCATACTTTAAAAAATACTATTAAAACTTATATTATTACCTTTCTGTACATTGTACATTATATAGCAATTTAGGATTGCATTTTCATAAGCATTTCATTTCACACAATGTCATTGCAAAGGCTACAGTCAAAAAACATCGTAAAGAGAAAGACAATAATGTAGATGCATATTATTATATCAGGATACACTATACTATAAACTCACAAACAACGCATCTATTATTCCGTGAGCTGAGCTATTATAGGAAATGAATTTCATAATCTTTGCACTACTTGTTTCGCAATTAGGCGTTGGAATGTAATTGCGAAATTATTCAAAAACAATGCTGTAACGGTGTTGACTGTTTGTTAGCTCACCTTCTGGAGACAAGCTGCGGACGGTTGAAATAGGAATCTGCTGCAGTGGCGGTGATTGCACTTCGAGTTCTCTGAGAGACGACCAAGCAACAGCACCCATGCCCACCATCGGTAAACATCCCGATAGTGCCCGCCTATGGCCTTTCTGCAGTGCGGAACTTGATATCGTTCCATGTGATGTCAGAGCTCTGCAAATTGTCATATCGCAATGTTTTCTTAAGTAAATAGAATCTTATTTATCAAATTACATTAATATACAATTACACGTACATAAGATAAATGCAATCCTTCAGTCAATATTAAATGCAGATGAATTCGAATAGGCTTTTCTTTCAAGCATTATAGTACTATTTTTGAAAGTAATATTTAGGGAAAAGAGGGAATATAAATTGTATCAAGCAACAGAATACTAATTACATAAAGAAACAAGTGAACCAAGTGCGATATAAGCAACAACGGGCACTGCAGTGAAATCTCATCAGCAACGTCGGAATTAATTGTTAGCTTTGCTGTATATCGCATATCCTAGCTGCTTATAGTAGACACAATGCGGCTGCCTGTCTTTATTGCATTTCTTACAAGTCAATCAATTGCGGAAAGCAACCTAAGGGTTATGGATTTTGTCAAGCACAACATAATACCTGTAAACAGTGTAAAGGTAAAGAACATTTATTTCAGAAAGGATAAAAATGATAGTCATGCTAACTGGTTTAGTTCACCAGTTGTTTAGTTTACAGACTCTCATTATTGCTGTTTCCCAAGCTTAAATATTATGCTAGCATTATCATACGTCGCTATAAAAACTGAAGAATAAAGTGACGGAGTTGTTCATAAAAAGCATCAAGCTCATAAATACAGCAAAGCATAAAAATCCAAAACAATTACCCATGATGTGTATTTGGATGAGACGGTCGAGCTTCAAGCTGTGAATGGTGGATACCAGACGACGGCGGACTAACGACTCCACCGTACGAATGGCCCCTTCTGTGACCCCGATGACCATGGTAGTAAGGGGTAGGCTGATTTGCTATCACAGACGCAGCTGAAATTCCTGCAGCAGTCACAGATCCAGTACTACTCTGATTTTGTTGACCCTGAACTCCACCATTTTCAGAACTTCCTACGGTAGTGTTGTACAGTTGACCCAATCGTGATGACATATTTCACAGAAGAGAACCCCGGACGTCTTAGCTAAATTGGACATTAAATTATATGTAAAGATTCTCTTATATAATTATTCATTTTTAATCAATCCTTATTGTGTCACTATATTGACAACTTTTTGATGAGGTCGCCTTAAAATACTAAAACTACTAAAGGTTTTTCCCTTTATTTACATTCGTCAAATTACTTGTTCCTGACCAACTCATCCATCCTAGAGATTTTGCAACTCTATGGACTGGATAGACAGAGTTCCTACTAAGCGCTATCTACCACTAATAATATCCTTTTTAATACTAATGATAGTAATGAATGACATGTGGACATATATAATTTTATATTATTCTCTGTAATGTTATTATTAAAGGTTTTTCGTAGTAAACCCAGACGTAATCATTACCGGTATAAAAATTAGAAATAAACAAGTCACTTAAACTATAAACTCACTCATATTGTGTACAAAGGTAACAATGATAATGACAACTACGTGTAAAACACTCCACTGCACTAGTTTTATTAAATAGTGAAATCATTTTCAATTGCTAAGAAATACTGCCTAGCCTACGTAATATGATTGGAAAAAAAGTGGGTAAACTTAATAAACTTTTCTTTAAGTTAGCTCGCCTGCAAATAAAATCGATGTTTAACATAAAACAATAACAAAATAACATGTATACATAATACATACACAGTACATAGGTTATTTACTACTGACTGCTGTCAATTCTAATAATGGCTAGCAAAACCAAACGTGCATGCATCTGAGCGTAAGTCAGTAATAAGTAATCATTGGGGTGTACAATGGTAAGGTTATGGATATGAATTTTTCTGGTTCAACATAATTTAAACTCTTACTTTACTGTTACATAAAAGTTGGCTAGTGCTAGGATTAGCAGGACCGCATAACCTTTGCGATACGTTTCTCTAAATTAGAAAATGCTATTTTGTCCATTATTTTGTTAATAACTCAAATCAATTCATGCAATGCATTTGCATCAATTTAAAACTATCTTTGTGAGGAAAATGAAGATGTAAATTACCAACAAATTGCAAATTCAGAAAATCTTTGGAAACAGGAGTTTCTAACCAAACCTTAAAATAAGTAAAGTGAGAATGTAAGAAGAGTCTCAATTTCAATCATACCATCCCACCGGGGTGGAGAGCTGACCCCGGGTATTGGCCGTGGTTACATGGGGGGTCTTCCCAAGTCGTACGGCGCGAAGCGCCCTTCTTCGGCCCTTTGGGCCGAAAAATTTTTGGGTGGGCGTGGCTTAAAGTCATAGGGGCGTGGTTTAAATTTTTTGAATCCAGTGCTTCAAAAGTCATTAAAAGCCATTATTTTGACAAGGCTTTTCATATTTGAATGAATGAATAAGTTAAATAGACGTAGAAAAATCAATAATAATAATATTATTTATTTATCTGAGTTCATAATATTTAATATTGTCAACTCAGATGAGATTGTACACAATGTAAAACTGTTTATGTTCGTTGTTTTTTTCATAATAAAGGCAAAAGTCCCCCCAAAACAAAAGAAAATGAAATACATAAGGCATTTACAAGTGGTTATGGCAAATTTTTTGAGATTCATACCCTCAGCTTCGCTGAAAGCCTGAATCTCAAAAACTTTGCTTGAAAAATCCGGGTCCAGCCGGCTTCGCCGGCCGGACGTATAATTAACCCGGGTCTAGCCGTTTTCGCCTGCCTGACCAGGCGTCCAAGTAAAATCAACCCGGGTCCGGCCGGCTGCGCCGGCCTTACCCCGGGTCCGCGTGCACAGCGTGCCAAGGTGGGATGCTATGATTTCAATGTCATTCATAGATCCTAGTTAAGGAGCTAGTTCAAAAAGTATATAATGCGTACATATGAAACTAGAACACATACGTTTATACGTCTTATGTAACCAACTATATGAAACATACGGTATATAATAAATCTCGTCTCAGTTATTTCTCATAATTTGTATGCAGTTGTTTGCTGTGTTGTACGCCAACGCACACGTATCAAGATAGGTAAGCTGCTTTTGAATTAACTGTAAATATTGAGTATTACAAGTTGCAAAAAATGCTCAACAATCTATCTCCTCACTGCGTGTGAGTAATACAGGAAGGAATGCGAATAGAATATACAAAACGTAATAATAATGCAGTTGCTGTTCACCATTACAATATACTCATTTTATATTTTACACTTACAAGAATGAATAAAAAACCTATGGAGCACATCACACTTACAGTGGATTAATATCTAATGCCGTGTAATTTGTATGGCTTATCTATCATGCTATACTGATGGCTGTTAAAGTAAAACAACATTGGCTTTGGCTATGGGACTTTTATGTTTCTTCTTGTTTACTGTTTACTATTTGGGTAAGACTTTTATTGTACGTAACTTTTACGTTGGCATCAATTAAATAGGATGAACTGACAACAGAACTGACAACAAGGCATATGATGGCGATAATGGTACACAGTGTGACCATAAGTCTCAGGATCACTTCGTCACTTCTGTTTTACTTCGCCCCATTATTAATTAAGCGGAAGTGATTTCCTTAGGAATTTTCCTAAGCTGGCCTTTATGACAGGGGTGAGGTGACACTCAGTGAAGCCTAAACATTTGTTCACACTGTACATCTAACGATATAGCTTAGAAAGCAGAGTATTACAATTACATGTTAAAGAAAAGAAGTGAACAAAAGTGTACATCTTCTATAAATGAAACATTTTTGACACTTTCTCATGATGTCATTAATATTAAGGAGAATATTATACTTACAGAATATTAAGGATAACGAACCCTAGGGTCATTTTATTAGCAGGAAAAGATTGCCTAATTAAGGTTACTTATCTTGTTTTTCTACTATCTGTATGTGTAAATGTTATGCCAATTTTATGATATTCAAACATCAAACTGAATATACATCGAAAATTGTTCAGTAACGAACGTTTTAAAAAAACTAAAAAAGTATCAGAAACATCGACAAGGGCTACTAAAGTGATGAAAAGCTAAAGCTATTAAATTAAGCTATGTAATGCATTGAAGAAGAATGAGCACACGGCTAAATATTGCATTTTAGTATATTGGATTCCATTCTTATCAAAACTGTTTTATGTAAAAAGTTAAAAAGTACACTAATTCATTATTAAATACTGCTCAACTAGATGAATAGAAATGTGATGCTACATGTCGCATGTCATGTGACATTTTTGAATTTTACACAATTACGTGTACTAGTTATGGTATGGGCCATTGTTACAAGTAACAACAATGACTAGTAATAGAAAAATGTCAATAACACGCAAAGATGTATTGATTAAATGTAACATAATATAGGAACTCACCGTTCCACCAAATGTACAATCGCTTTTGTTGAAAATTTTGAATTGGATGGCGATGTGAATGACAAAATAAGGTCCATAAAGTTGTAAAACCTTGATAGGGTGTTGGTGGAAACACGAAAATAATGTGCCAGGTTGTTTTCAAAGCAATTTATAGTCAAATTCGGTCGAATAGAGTAATGCTCCTTGATCTGAAAACGAAAGAAAACATCAGTATTATCATCTATTATTTATACGTAAATAATTCCTTTATTCATTATCATAAGTTGTAGTGCTGTAGCATGTAAATAGTTTATTTGGTATACGATGTCAATTAAATGAAAATATTTAGCGAGCCAACGAGTTACAATTACTGTCATTATTAGGCAACACTCGAGTGTCAGGTCAGAGTCAGAGTATAGGTCATCTTTGTAGAATTTTATTACAGATATAAAGTATCTTTAAGTATCTAGAAATATTTTCCCCATGAAATAGTTCCTAGTACGAGACAAAATATTTTGGTTGCACGTACAAAACTTTTTTAAAAGCTAACTAATTTTCTCTTCCAAGGACCACAATTTTTATTATACGTATGAATTTAGCTTTAAACTGAATGAGTTGGTATATATATCAAACTTTTTAAAAGTTAGGATATAAACAATATATATACATTCTCTATATCGTCAAAAATATTGACTTCAGAATACCTTCCTAAAAGTCTTACTTCCGTACCAGACTTTTTCACTCCATTTTTCCAACTAAATCAAAATGATTTTTTTCCTTTCTGTAAGCTTCAAAAAACTCCAACAAGAAAGAAAGGATCAAACTGCACTGCTTCCATAAAAGTTCAAATCAATCAAAAAACGAAATGACAGCACTTATTTTTCACTTAGTAATAAGAAATTAGGACATGAAAGACACATTACAGAACTTTGAACTTTGAAGTATTATACGATACGTTTTTGAACAGCTACTACAAAATAGGTTGAGTGTACTAAGTATAAAATTACCTTAATGAATGTGCCTATGGATGGTTAAGATAATATAATTCTGCCAATTTTAGTTAGCAGCCAGCAGCTGACTAAAATACTTTATGTTTACTTCACGATTGTTTCCCTTTATGTAATTATATCTAAACTCCGATCTTAAACTGTCCACACTCTTTCACACTCTCTGACACTATGCACTCCACAACAGTTCACAGCAGTCCACAACAGGATTTTGTGTGGACTCCACTCAACTCTCACAAACTCTCCATCCAACAGCAGTATGTCGATTTAACAAAGCACAGCTGACATGCTAAAAGCTAGTATTGTATAGGCACAAGCTATTTTCGATATACTAAGACGACAAGCGTAAGCGGAGAATAATGTTTGTCTGTAATCGTCTGGCTCTATCTACCTAGCTAGATAGTGATGATGCAACACCAACTACAATCACTGCACTGGTGTAAGCAGTGACAATATAATGACATGCCATGTCCCATACTTCCTTTAAGATTTTCTTAGAAATCCAAAACAAAAAATTACATATAAAATTATATTCATTAAATATTTTTAGTATAAATTAGCTTTTAGGAGGTCAATGAATTGTCCAAGACCAATATCAATAAATGATATAAATGCCTTCAATTTCGAGCGAAAATATAGTAACTGCTACTATTGTGTGACCTTTATGGCTTTATGCCTTTATGCATAAACATAATATAAATTATGCGAATGTGAATTTTAATTTGCTTGTCTTCGTTACGACTACAACAACGGAGATAAATACGGCCCACGGGTCATCGTAGCTGTACTTCTTAATACCCAAAACCCATAAGATGTGTCAAAGGGATTTCCCGACAAAAATTCATTATGCCAATAATGCATATAAGAAAGTTTCTTTTACCTGCATTCATTTCTTTCATTGCGACAAAAATCCTGCCTGCACCACACATGAAACTTGGGAGATCGCGATCCAAATGGGATCGCAAAAGCACGATCCGATCCCGATCCGATCCGATCTGAGATCGGATCGAGATCGGATCGTGAACATTTTTTTGGTGGACAAGATCGGATCGGATCGGATCGTGAAAATTTTTTTGATAGACAAGATCGGATCGGATCGGATCGCGAAAACTTTATAGATGGCAAAGATCGGATCGGATCGGATCGCAAAAATTTTATAGATGGCAAAGATCGGATCGGATCGGATCGCGAAAATTTTATAGATGGACGAGATCGGATCGGATCGGATCGCAAAAATTTTTTTGGGATCGGATCGGATGGGATCGGATCGGATCGCTCGATGAAAGTAGCAGATGCATGCATGTGTAAATGTAAAAGTACGTACACAATGTTGTTTATGTAATTTGAATTAGAGTGTAGTACACTACAAAGTACAGTAGCAGCAGTAGAGTGAATAGAGTAGAGTATTTGAGAGCTAAGTGCATTGGTATTACATATTATAACATATTATACTGTGCGCCCAACGAAAGATTTCACATTTGTTCATAATAGGAGTAGGACCGCCCGGAAGTACATATAAAACCAATGGGTTTCTAAGTGGTCATAGTGTGAACCAGTGCGAACTCTCTCGTTGGAAGCACGGTAACTGCTTTACTTTGGTTATCCAAATAAATTGTGTTACATCATAACATAACCAGTGTTATTCATCCAATTCTTATCGTTTCGTATGAGATGAGACTCAGTATTCGTCTATTGACATCAAGGCATATTGTCCCATAATCTCATGAAATGGAAAAAGATGACTCATGCAATAAATCTGCATAGAAAAGAACAGTAATTTATTTTAATTTATCAAAATGAAGTAAATAATTTGTTCTCATTTGAGAGATGTAACTTTATGGATCGTTAAAACACCGATCCGATCTCGATCCGATCCGATCTTAGATCGGATCGGATCGGATCGCGAAAATTTTATAAATGGCAAAGATCGGATCGGATCGGATCGCGAAAATTTTATAGATGGCAAAGATCGGATCGGATCGGATCGCGAAAATTTTATAGATGGCAAAGATCGGATCGGATCGCGAAAATTTTATAGATGGCAAAGATCGGATCGGATCGGATCGCGAAAATTTTATAGATGGCAAAGATCGGATCGGATCGGATCGCGAAAATTTTTTTGATAGACAAGATCGGATCGGATCGCGAAAATTTTATAGATGTCAAAGATCGGATCGGATCGTCAGAATTTTTTGAGTAAATAAAATAGATCGGATCGGATCGCGATCCCCCAAGTTTCACCTGTGGCCTGCACTCACTGCGCTACTGCATGCATCGCCTTCGCAATAGCTGAGTACTGTACACACACTGTGAATATTTTAGGACACTTAGGCCATACTCTGCTATGTGTAGAATCTAGATACTAGAAGTAGAATAGAATTTGGTATTCAGTCAGTGTACTCAGTACTCACAGATCTTAGCCGTCCCAGATTATGCGGCGGCGAAGGCAGAGCCAGAGCCCCTCTGCAGAATGGTCTTTGGTGTTTCTTATTCTTATTAAGAGATGAATGATTTTTGACCACAAATTTTCTGAAGAACGAGAACGCTTTCTAACGCATAAGTCTCTCTCTGGACATGCAACAGGATTTTTATTATTAAAAACATGAGAAAGTATTCATTACCCTTGATTTCATTAAAACAGGGAAAAACTACTTGCCAAATAAATAAATGATTGTACTAACGTTTTTGTTTTGTTACCTCTATTGCTTATTGCTATGAATCTTTGCGTATGTGGCATTTTTACCATCTACCGACTTACCGTAGTTCAGCTTAAAACCAAAATTACTGACTTTTTACTTAAAATTTTTTGTAAAATAATGTTGCCGCCATGAGTACTAGTAAAAAATGCTGAGTTCAAGTTCAAGTACTTGAAAGTGTTTTGTACGTTTGTACCATAATAAAAATTTTAATTTTAATACTTAGCTAATACGGAGTCGACTAGTCGACTGGCTTTATCCCATGTTTTTTGTTGCCTTCCCAGCATTCAAAATTGTAAAAAGCATTATCGGCCAAGTCAGTTATCTCCACTTTCTCCACTAATGATTTAAATCTATAACAACCTTGTATTCTGCATGCCGAAAATTGACAGTCGGCGGCTGGCCACGGTGGCCACTACGACTGGATACTGTGTGATGTGATGTATACAATGCATATAACATTTTAACAGAACTCCCAAATTCTGATTTTGAGCCTATCCTATACATATGCTTTCAAATACAAATACAGCATACGAGTATACGAGTATACCCAATACCCATTAAATACCCATCCATATCATCCATACCTTTTTAGATTATCGTTCGAGGAGAAAACCAGTATGTAACACTTTACATGTGTACAACTGTAGTAGCTTATATGCATGCTCTTTGATCACGTAATCTAAAGTAATCTTAAATCTCTTTCATAATCCTCACTGCTACTGATAATAACAGTGGAAGGAAACTGGAAAGACTGATAATAAAAATCAATAGCTAAATACAATAAGGTTAGTTATTATTATTGATCGTTATTGTACTTTTGTAATAGCACTATTATTATAGATAACTATTTAATAAGCCCATAAGCAGTGACAATCTGCAAAAATTGTATTAATTATTAACTGGCCGTGTTTAGTAAAGGACTGGTGATCGACTGGACTGGGTCTAGAGTGTTGCTAATGCTGGAGAAATTTTGCCAAGATTTAGGACAAGTGCAAGGTGCAAGATTACAGACGGCAGAGTTGAGTTTTGACATTCGTGGATTGCACATGCACTGGAAACTTTAATGGGAATAACCTCATCAGTATTTTATAAATTATAAAGTAAGATTAAAGTATTGGCAATTGGCAAAATGCTATTTATTAATTTTTGCATTATAAACTACGTATTTCAGGTATTTCAGATATTTTTTGTAGATCCCCACCCCTAAATTTTAGGTAGATTGGATTTTCAACATTTTACGCTTTGTATCAGTTCATGCCATGCATAGTATAATGTTGCAGACTATTTATTAAGGCGTAAATCCATTGGGGAAAAGTTAAACTAAAAGTATTTAGTATGTAATTGGGGCACCCCTGATTTTTCCTTGAATTCCTCGCTTATTTTCCTCGCATGTATATATTTTACACTTCAAAACTTGATGGCTACCCCAACATATTTAATTTTATTTTGTGGGCATAGGCACAAAGTGTGTGTACCTACCCGTAGAGTACCATATATGTAAAGTGACACTAATATCGTAATACCTCATTCATAATGTCATAACGGAAAATATTAATGTTTTAACTGATTTTACTTTGCAGTTAATGAGCTGACTGAAGTTGATATCAATAAAAGAATCCACCTTTTTCAAAAATAAATTCCTTCGTTGGATTTTAAATGCAATAAGGTGAAAATAAGAATATTTGTACTATAAGAGTCATTTAAAAAGTCGACAAAAGCGGATTTTGACATTGGAGTGAACATAAAAATAATGGTAAATACCTTAATCATACCCAAATACAATGTTTTCATACAATTATTATTCCATTTTATTTTGTGTGTCTTAAACACTTTGATGCTGATTTATGCAGGCGTGCCAAGCTGTATCGGAATTTCTCTCAGGACTGCCTTCAAGAGATCCTCATAATTTCGAACGTTGGTCTACTGACGGACCTAAGCAAAATGTTACTCGACGACCTACATCTTATGTACCCACAAAAGACATTTCTTCTGAAAATACCCAAAGTAAGAAAACGCTAAAGCATTATTTAAATTCTTCTCACGATAAACCTTGATAAGATGTTCCATAAGTTCTTTGCAAAAGTGTCAAGTATCATTATTATGTACGCGTAGAATACAAATTAAATACACGCAGAGATATTGCTGATTTAAGTTAGTTATCATTTTTGAAATTATGGAATTGTAAATGTTCCTAAGGGGAAATACCGATATCCATATATATGATATGCTCTGAACTCTGACTCTAGTATAGGTATGGTATAAGGTATGTTAGTTTAGCATTAGCTCAGATTTGCTGGTAATATTCTGATGTTTAGAAAAACCCTCTTTTAAAACCATTTCATTTAATGTTGTAAAAGATAAGGTATATTTGGTGATAAGAGTAAGACGTCTCACGTATTTCTAAATGGTCTTTCAATGCCTGAAAGTTAACTCGAAGTCTCTGTGTAGACCAACAAGTAAAATGTAAAACTTAAACTTCTGGAAATAAGATCCATTTTTTAAAAGTAGGAATCAGCCATAATAATAAGCCTTAAATATCAGAATCATTTCAGTAACATTTAGTTAATGACATTCATCCCTTTATTCCTTCCCAAAATTTGTTAGCCAAATCAGGTTATAGGTTATTACATATACATTACAAATATTAACTCGGAATTATTCCCCAAAAATTGGAAATCACCGAAAATGGATTGAAAAAGATTAAATATAATTTTTCGGGAGTAGGGTTTACATATCAGTATTCGTATAGTATAATTCGGTTTCCTCGTAGCATTATTTTCAGACGCCCTTCGTAGTCAATTCATAAAAAAATTGGTCACAATAGAAAGCCAATTCTTAAAATTCATCAGGACTCAGGGCAAAAGATCAACACTCAAAATTCTCAGGATAGGTTTCTCTAATTGATGCTTCGTTCGAAAGTTAGACCAGATTATGTCATCCCGAATTTTGAGTATGGTTTTTTCACACAGACCACGAGTATATACTAACTATACTATAGTACTAGTACTAAAGTCTCTGGTTTTTTCATATGTGACCAATAATTTTGGTTGTTTTCATGAGAGAATGCGTTGGGGCTGGTTAAAGGGTGAAATCTTAAGTTTTTTTTCAAATCTCTTTATGATCGTATTCTGAGATGTAATGTAAAGGGAAATTATAGCACGTTATGACACATTCGTGGCTTATATTTATGTTTCAACCTGTTTCAGTAATTGTTACGGAAAAGACCAATATTCTCCTTCGTTATCTGCATCAACAATTTGAAAAGAAGGCAAAAAATGTTCAGAAGAGAGATGGCGGACAAAACGAAGACGAATCACAAAGAAAACGGCCTCGGTATGATTGACGATTTCGACCGCTGTGTTCACAACACTTAAGATATAAAAATAATACTGCTACAATTTACCATGAAATAATCTTATTTTCGTTGAAGCATTTGTATATTATATTTACAGACCTTTTCCGTTTTTATCATTACTCCTGTAACATATGATCTATTAAGATCATTCATGATCTGTAGTATAGATACTTTGTGCACTTTCTAACTTAATTTGTAATTTCAAAAATGAATTTTGTACTATCATAAAACTAGCAAAATGAAAGAATGAGAACATGTAGGATAAATTAAGTGACATCGGATTTTAAATAGCTGGAAAAAAATCAAGGGGAGACACCGCCTAAACGTGTATTCCATGTTGTACTAAACCCTTATTACCTGCAATTTTTAAGTAGGTCGCCTCATATCTACGTGTATTTACGCGTACGTTAAGGTACTTAAAGTTACGGCTTATCTTTAATATTTCTGATTCTGTGGATATAATTACTTTGCTATTTGTGAGGACCTTTTTTAGTAATATTTCAAGTTATTCGTCATTTGTGTTAAGATGTACGATTTATTGGCTAGCCGACGCTTGTATACAGCACGCACATAAATATGTCGTGTAATGTAAACCTGTGAACATAAAATTTATTATAAAATATAGCCTCTGTAGTAATTTGTATTAATGTTGAGAGTATTCTAATTGTAAGCGCCTTTAGATAGTATGTATTATAATAACTTCAAAGTTTTATACAAATATTATATTTTCGTTTGCAAGATATTACAAGTCTGCAATTGCCTTTAAATAACTAAAGCTTTGCTGGGCACATAAACATAAAGTCAGCATGAAGAGAGCAACCTAAATTGCTAGTTTTCATTGCAAAACTTATAACCGTGCCGCAAACCAACCCACAGCCGAAGTGACATAGTCGTAGAGAAAAATAAGAGGCATCAAAATGGACGAGTCGGAAAACAGAATTTCAGATACCGTGTGTGTGTGTGTAAGTGAAATTCAGAAAGCAGAAATGGATGTTATAATTTATTAATGTTAAAAATGTATACATTCTAGTTGATATCATCCGTTTGTATTGTAAGATGTACCGATAATTATGTATATAAGAATCAAATCCGCTGTAAGAGAATAAATATCGGATGGTGAATAAAATATGTGTTCATCAAACCAATTTAATGCTTTTTAATACCTTTGTTTTGTGTAATGTTCATTATCAAAAACATCTTCAATGCAGTTTGCAGTATATTATAAAATTACAATTTAAAGAAAGTTCATGTTTCTCTTATGAAGTAGAGGTAAAAGTGTACTAAAGTGTGAGACCGCGGACCATTTTCTACGAAGTGAGGGCTGAATAGCAAGAGAGAGTTCGAAGTATACCTCACTTTAGTAGTTTATTAATTACTGATGCAATATTTAAAAAGTTTAGCTAAAACGGGTAAATCAGTGAAAATAGTTTTTATGAACCCTACTGTTCGTCTTCGTAACCAGTCTGGAGAGCGTTGACGTGAGGATTGTGGAATAGAGTGCGAGTACCATCTCCCCATGGAAAGCGCTGAAAAACAGTAAAATCATAAAATTAGATATTGGTTTAGCTGAATCCCCACTCTCTCTTAACTTCATTTAGATAACTTTAATTTTCTCTTTTGATAATGCACCTCGTTCTAAAACTATGTATCATCGTGGAGGGTCTACAAAACCAGATTCACACTGATAACTGATAATATATTTTTTAGAACCCCAACTCCATATTATTGTACTAAAAATCGAAAGTATGTATGTATACTGTATACCTTGTTGCGAATACGCAAATATTCGTAGGCAACAAATTTAGGTCTGTGAGCATGGCCACACTCATGTGCTTTTTGATGTTCAAGATAAACATGGGTAGACATCAGAGCAACGACAGGCAACACCACAAATAAAGATATATTTTTCCACAGTTTCATTCCGCCTGTCATAATTCCAGAAAATAATTATTCCCTATTGCTTTATGATTTTAAGTGAAAAAAATCATTGCAAAATTATTGAAAATAAGAACTTATAAGATATCTCTACATTGTGAAATACATTCAACACACAGTGTAGCATTTCATGAGTATTATGGTAAGAATGATTTGAAAGCATTAAAGTACCTTCAGGAGATGGGGTTATGCCCGACATAAAACGGCGACCGAGCAAAGGTCGCATATTTCTTTGAGAGAACATCTTCGCCATTTCTTGCTTCTACATCACAAAATACAACACAAATATTTTAACAATTGTTTATTGAATTCAATAATACACTGTGAAAAACTCGTCAGAAGACAAGACAGCAAAATAGTATCCAGCAAAACACATGCAAGAAAATATTGAGTAGTGCACTCATTCACTTTACCACTGACTCCAGCAGCAGCAGGCAGGACACGGAATTCTCGCAGTAAATACGAATACGAATTTGGAAAGTAAGAACTAAAGTTTATGGGGGTATAATTTTATTCCTATTTTGAAAAACTCCTTTTCATAAAATTATGGAAATGAAGATGTAATTTGTCACGTTATAATGTATCCCAATTCCCGCTCGCAATAACACAGAAAAGTAAAACCCGTAAAACTCAATCTCATTGGTCCTAAAAAGGGAAGCTGAACTCTTTGTTATTTCTGTAGTGCCATATTTACAATGAACAAGAACAATGTTGGCTGACGGCTGATTTCGAAAGTTTGAGTTGTCATGTTCAAAACGCTATACATAACTAGCTGACCATTTTCAATTTTGGCCACTTTCAAAGTAATAAAATGCAATGAATTTCTGTTATGGATCAGACAGAAACATATTACACATTGTGCATGTATATATTTGGGATTAGCATATAGGAAAATAAAAGAAAATGAATTTTAAACTTCGAGAAAGTTTAGAGAAAGTTCGGAGAAACTATGGATGCATATGGATAATATGGAATAGGTGAATAGAAAAATTGAGATATTTTTCTCATTGCTACAATTACTGTAGGTTAGTGGCATTATTTTTTTCTTTTACAGATAATGGTAATAAGCAGTAACTTGACTTTATGACGGCTTGTAGTGATTTTACGATCATATTAAATATTATACTAATGCTTAAGGTGGCGATCGGTCCACCATTTTGAAACCGAAAAACGAAGCGGTTAAATCACAAATTTTGAAGTATGTTTATGATATAGAAACCATTCCTGTGTACAAGATCCCGTACGGCATTGAAGGCATCCGACAAGTGTGTTGTGTGTTATGCATAAATGGAAACGCAACAATAATCATAATCGAATAATTATTGGAGAGGTGTCGGAATAGTGAGCGACCGAGTGTGGGTGGGCCTCTCCGATAATTATAGTAATGAGAGCCCACTGGGTTAAATATTCTACGACGTTATTCTGAATATTTAAACCAGTGGGCGCAATGCATTATACGTTTTATTATTACATACGATAAAGCTCGCGACGCTACTCCTTGTCAACTAGATTGACACGTTTACACAGCTAATTAAATCGCAAACCACATATTTCTCTTGACGAGCAATTATCGGAACCGAAGAAGAGTTGACTTATCTTGCAATATTAGACAAAGTTGGTTCATTAGTCGTTAGTAATGGTTAATAATGAGCCTGCCTAACTTTGTCATTATAATAATACTGTTTACCTGCTTTAATAGATAATGACTCATTCTTTATTAAAACAGGTAAACAGGCTATGTTTGTATGGCAGGGTACGTCTGACTTGTCGGATGTCTTACTGTATGAGTTTGGCTGTCGGTTTTTTTCAACAACACGGATAGATGTTAGTTAGCTTGTTAATTAGTAAAATGCTTATAACTTCTAAATTAAAGAAGTAAGTGCAAATGTGAAAATGTAGAGAGAATCTCCACTTCATTAGCAAAATATTTTACTGTTGAATTTTTGATTTATCTCCTATGCTCTGAGTAAAAAGTAATTGAACAAAAAGACGACAGTTTGAATCGAACGAAGGCTCTGTCGTTTGGTTCGATTCATACTGCTGTCTTTTTTTAAATACTTTTTACTCAAAGCGCAGTCGATAAATTAGAAATTCAACAGTAAAATATTTTACCAATGAAGTTGAGATTCTTTCTACATTTAGACATTTGTATTTACTTATATGATGTGGATGTTATAAGCTTTTAAAGCAAGGAACTTTTCCATGTTATTTTGGGCTCTTTTGAGGATCGATCTCTACCTTAAACAAGCAAGTGGTGCTTAATATTCTTATTTTAAAAATAATTATGAATGAATCTGCTTCATTTCTCTAAACAAATTAGGTTTTTCAAAAGCAGCTAATGATCACAGCATGAAAGATGAAGAGGACAAAGGGTATACAATGTTTTACGTAATATTGTACTACGCATTGAGTTTACTGTAATGCAATGCCACTGCATGAAAACCATTATCTTTAACTTTCTCCGAAAATATACTTGGAGAAAGTCTTAACAAGTCTAGTACTGTAAACAGCTTAGCAAAGAATTTCTGGGTTTTTGAAAACTATGATAATCGTTTTTGCTTTTGAATGTAAATAAACTTCAAAAAGTCTTTCACAGCCACTATTGAAAATTGATCGGGATTACTTACAATTACAAGCAGAAAAGGATGAAACTTGCACGGGGTGCACGAAAATGCTTTATTTGGTTGATGCTTTCTTTTCCATTACTTTATTCTTTTTGTTCTACTACATCGTTTGTAATTGTTAACAGTTAACACTTGACATATATTTACAGGTGGGCCAGAAACAACTGTACATCAACTTTTATCGCTAATAACTCAATAACGGTAACGTTTATTTCAACGGGAGTTACATATTCTGAAAGAGCATACATTTTTTAGTGGAACAAGGGTCTTCAGGTAAAAAGGGCAACTCACAGGCGCTAAGGGTAGTTGAAAATGCAAAATATTTCAAACATGCTGGCATCTTGATATAACATGCTGGCATCTTGATATAACATGCTGGCATCTTGATATAACATGCTGGCATCTTGATATAACATGCTGGCATCTTGATATAACATGCTGGCATCTTGATATAACATGCTGGCATCTTGATATAACATGCTGGCATCTTGATATAACATGCTGGCATCTTGATATAACATGCTGGCATCTTGATATAACATGCTGGCATCTTGATATAACATGCTGGCATCTTGATATAACATGCTGGCATCTTGATATAACATGCTGGCATCTTGATATAACATGCTGGCATCTTGATATAACATGCTGGCATCTTGATATAACATGCTGGCATCTTGATATAACATGCTGGCATCTTGATATAACATGCTGGCATCTTGATATAACATGCTGGCATCTTGATATAACATGCTGGCATCTTGATATAACATGCTGGCATCTTGATATAACATGCTGGCATCTTGATATAACATGCTGGCATCTTGATATAACATGCTGGCATCTTGATATAACATGCTGGCATCTTGATATAACATGCTGGCATCTTGATATAACATGCTGGCATCTTGATATAACATGCTGGCATCTTGATATAACATGCTGGCATCTTGATATAACATGCTGGCATCTTGATATAACATGCTGGCATCTTGATAAAACATGCTGGCATCTTGATATAACATGCTGGCATCTTGATATAACATGCTGGCATCTTGATATAACATGCTGGCATCTTGATATAACATGCTGGCATCTTGATATAACATGCTGGCATCTTGATATAACATGCTGGCATCTTGATATAACATGCTGGCATCTTGATATAACATGCTGGCATCTTGATATAACATGCTGGCATCTTGATATAACATGCTGGCATCTTGATATAACATGCTGGCATCTTGATATAACATGCTGGCATCTTGATATAACATGCTGGCATCTTGATATAACATGCTGGCATCCTGATATAACATGCTGGCATCTTGATATAACATGCTGGCATCTTGATATAACATGCTGGCATCTTGATATAACATGCTGGCATCTTGATATAACATGCTGGCATCTTGATATAACATGCTGGCATCTTGATATAACATGCTGGCATCTTGATATAACATGCTGGCATCTTGATATAACATGCTGGCATCTTGATATAACATGCTGGCATCTTGATATAACATGCTGGCATCTTGATATAACATGCTGGCATCTTGATATAACATGCTGGCATCTTGATATAACATGCTGGCATCTTGATATAACATGCTGGCATCTTGATATAACATGCTGGCATCTTGATATAACATGCTGGCATCTTGATATAACATGCTGGCATCTTGATTTAACATGCTGGCATCTTGATATAACATGCTGGCATCTTGATCATATAACATGCTGGCATCTTGATATAACATGCTGGCATCTTGATATAACATGCTGGCATCTTGATATAACATGCTGGCATCTTGATATAACATGCTGGCATCTTGATATAACATGCTGGCATCTTGATAAAACATGCTGGCATCTTGATATAACATGCTGGCATCTTGATATAACATGCTGGCATCTTGATATAACATGCTGGCATCTTGATATAACATGCTGGCATCTTGATATAACATGCTGGCATCTTGATATAACATGCTGGCATCTTGATATAACATGCTGGCATCTTGATATAACATGCTGGCATCTTGATATAACATGCTGGCATCTTGATATAACATGCTGGCATCTTGATATAACATGCTGGCATCTTGATATAACATGCTGGCATCTTGATATAACATGCTGGCATCTTGATATAACATGCTGGCATCTTGATATAACATGCTGGCATCTTGATATAACATGCTGGCATCTTGATATAACATGCTGGCATCTTGATATAACATGCTGGCATCTTGATATAACATGCTGGCATCTTGATATAACATGCTGGCATCTTGATATAACATGCTGGCATCTTGATATAACATGCTGGCATCTTGATATAACATGCTGGCATCTTGATATAACATGCTGGCATCTTGATATAACATGCTGGCATCTTGATATAACATGCTGGCATCTTGATATAACATGCTGGCATCTTGATATAACATGCTGGCATCTTGATATAACATGCTGGCATCTTGATATAACATGCTGGCATCTTGATATAACATGCTGGCATCTTGATATAACATGCTGGCATCTTGATATAACATGCTGGCATCTTGATATAACATGCTGGCATCTTGATATAACATGCTGGCATCTTGATATAACATGCTGGCATCTTGATATAACATGCTGGCATCTTGATATAACATGCTGGCATCTTGATATAACATGCTGGCATCTTGATATAACATGCTGGCATCTTGATATAACATGCTGGCATCTTGATATAACATGCTGGCATCTTGATATAACATGCTGGCATCCTTGATATAACATGCTGGCATCTTGATATAACATGCTGGCATCTTGTATTCTATTCTAACCAGCCTCACCGGCATATACTGATAAACATTGTCTGGCATCCTATCGCAGTATAACATGCTGGCATCTTG
>CM036942.2:37830215-37846215 GCA_020352615.2 Yoshiicerus persimilis
TTACACATATTTACATGCGTTATTTAAAAGACTTAATACAAAACAGTTTTATTATGAATTAGCATGACTTTAGAAAATAGCTTGCGAACTACACTCTCAAATTCTGTGTTTCTTTACAGACTGAAATTCAAATTCAGAAAACCCAACTGACAAATATGAAAAGCGCTAAGTAGCGATGAGTTCACAACGGGTCTCCTGCGCAAGTGTTATTGGGAACACTAAAGAACCTAGCAGGTGTCTATTAATTGACCTGTTTCTACCTCAATATGGCACAAAGCGTGCACCAAAAATATAGTGCTTCTCCGCCGACTAAAAGTTTAAGTTTAGAAAACCCCACCTAGCATGCGATTTCGTTAAGTCTGAAAACTATTTTACTTCACACACATTTGCATGCGTTGTTTAGAAGGTTTTAAATATACCTGTTTAAGTATAAATTAGTTCGACCTTAAAATAATAATTCCCCAATTAGTCTCACTAGTTCTATGCTCCGCTGCCGACTAAAATTCCAAATTTAGAAATCCGCAACTGGCGTTGGTTACATTAAGTCTACAATCCATCGTAGTTTACACATATTTGCATGCGTTATTTAGAAGGCTTTAAATATACCTGTTTAAATATAAATTAGTTCGACTTTAAATAAAAATTCCCCAATTAGGCTCACTAATTCTGTGCTTCTCACCCGACTAAAATTCCAAATTTAGAAATCCGCAACTGGCGTTTGGTTACATTAAGTCTACAATTCATCGTAGTTTACACATATTTGCATGCGTTATTTAAAAGACTTAATACAAAACAGTTTTATTATGAATTAGCATGACTTTAAAAAATAGCTTGCGAACTACACTCTCAAATTCTGTGTTTCTTTACAGACTGAAATCCAAATTCAGAAAACCCAACTGACAAATATGAAAAGCGCTAAGTAGCGATGAGTTCACAACGGGTCTCCTGCGCAAGTGTTATTGGGAACACTAAAGAACCTAGCAAATTGGAAGGGCCGAGACCAATAATTGTAAAGTTGCTGCGAATAAAAGACAAGTTTAAAATATTATCATCGAAGAAAATTTTAAGGGAGAAGGACAATTTCAAGGCTGTTTACATAGACCCGGAGAAAACCCCAAAGCAAGCAAGAGAGGAAAAGTTGTTACGCGACACGGCAAAGCTATTGAAAACTGGCAACTCTAATATCACGGTTTATCTGAGGACTGGAACATTAACCGCTGATGTCAATGGATCCAAGGAAATGTACAGAGTTAATAAGGACGGTCAAGTGGAAAAGATAGATTCGAAAAATTAAGATAAGCATTTTATTTTTCATTTTACTTACTAATTTATCTAGTATTAGCTTTCAGTGCAACTTACGTATTTTTGACGTAAAGTCATTTTTATTCGTTAATTTAGAAATGGTAAAAAAATGTGCTATTTAATAAAATGCGTGGAATGCAATGAATGTGCCAACTGTACATGTAAGACCAACATAAGTTGTACATGGTGTAACCTACATTTGAAGGAGGTTTTTAACCTGATGAATATTTGTGATTGATTATTTAATGATTTGCAAGTAGCAAAGAGCAGGAAATGAAAAGAATTTGCATTGAATGGATAAACCTAATTGCTGAATAATACTAATAAGTTTTATTTGTATAGAATAGATTGGATAAATATATGCACAGCCTGGGTACGCAAAGCGACAACATTAACGCTGACTCGACTGAAGCTCACACATACTCAGCAAAAATGCCCGACTTGAAACACAAAGTGCTAATTCTACGACTTTTTAATCCCGCGCGACTTATTCATATTGTATTTTATTTCTGTGTATAAATAAATTCGTATAGTGATATACTAATAAGGACTTTTAGTTCAGGGTGGTGTGGACCACCCAGCTGAAAGGGTATTCAGGTAGGAAACTTCTTTTAGTATTAGAGTTAAGTCCTCTCCTGTCCTGTGAGATAGGGGGGCAAAATTTATCGAAAATCTTTGTAAGGTAATTTTTTAAATTAAAGGTCCATGGGCGAAAGCTCTTAGGGACTTAATTAATAAATACAAAAAAAAAAAAAAAAATACATACACTAAAGAACCTAGCAGGTGTCTATTAATTGACCTGCTTCTACCTCAATATAGCACAAAGCGTGCACCAAAAATATAGTGCTTCTCCGCCGACTAAAAGTTTAAGTTTAGAAAACCCCACCTAGCATGCGATTTCGTTAAGTCTGAAAACTATTTTACTTCACACACATTTGCATGCGTTATTTAGAAGGCTTTAAATATACCTGTTTAAGTATAAGTTAGTTCGACTTTAAAATAATAATTCCCCAATTAGTCTCACTAGTTCTTTGCTTCTCTGCCGACTAAAAGTTTAAGTTTAGAAAACCCCACCTAGCAGGCGATTTCGTTAAGTCTGAAAACTATTTTACTTCACACACATTGGCATGCGTTGTTTAGAAGGCTTTAAATATACCTGTTTAAGTATAAATTAGTTCGACCTTAAAATAATAATTCCCCAATTAGTCTCACTAGTTCTGTGCTTCTCTTCCGACTAAAATTCCAAATTTAGAAATCCGCAACTGGCGTTCGATTACATTAAGTCTACAATCAATCGTAGTTTACACATATTTGCGAGCGTTATTTAGAAGGCTTTAAGTATACCTGTTTAAATATAAATTAGTTCGACTTTAAAATAAAAATTCCCCAATTAGGCTCACTAGTTCTGTGCTTCTCTGCCGACTAAAATTCCAAATTTAGAAATCCGCAACTGGCGTTTGATTACATTAAGTCTACAATCCATCGCAGTTTACACATATTTACATGCGTTATTTAAAAGACTTAATACAAAACAGTTTTATTATGAATTAGCATGACTTTAAAAAATAGCTTGCGAACTACACTCTCAAATTCTGTGTTTCTTTACAGACTGAAATTCAAATTCAGAAAACCCAACTGACAAATATGAAAAGCGCTAAGTAGCGATGAGTTCACAACGGGTCTCCTGCGCAAGTGTTATTGGGAACACTAAAGAACCTAGCAGGTGTCTATTAATTGACCTGTTTCTACCTCAATATAGCACAAAGCGTGCACCAAAAATATAGTGCTTCTCCGCCGACTAAAAGTTTAAGTTTAGAAAACCCCACCTAGCATGCGATTTCGTTAAGTCTGAAAACTATTTTACTTCACACACATTTGCATGCGTTGTTTAGAAGGCTTTAAATATACCTGTTTAAGTATAAATTAGTTCGACCTTAAAATAATAATTCCCCAATTAGTCTCACTAGTTCTATGCTCCGCTGCCGACTAAGATTCCAAATTTAGAAATCCGCAACTGGCGTTGGTTACATTAAGTCTACAATCCATCGTAGTTTATACATATTTGCATGCGTTATTTAGAAGGCTTTAAATATACCTGTTTAAATATAAATTAGTTCGACTTTAAATAAAAATTCCCCAATTAGGCTCACTAATTCTGTGCTTCTCACCCGACTAAAATTCCAAATTTAGAAATCCGCAACTGGCGTTTGATTACATTAAGTCTACAATCCATCGTAGTTTACACATATTTGCATGCGTTATTTAAAAGACTTAATACAAAACAGTTTTATTATGAATTAGCATGACTTTGAAAAATAGCTTGCGAACTACACTCTCAAATTCTGTGTTTCTTTACAGACTGAAATCCAAATTCAGAAAACCCAACTGACAAATATGAAAAGCGCTAAGTAGCGATGAGTTCACAACGGGTCTCCTGCGCAAGTGTTATTGGGAACACTAAAGAACCTAGCAGGTGTCTATTAATTGACCTGCTTCTACCTCAATATAGCACAAAGCGTGCACCAAAAATATAGTGCTTCTCCGCCGACTAAAAGTTTAAGTTTAGAAAACCCCACCTAGCAGGCGATTTCGTTAAGTCTGAAAACTATTTTACTTCACACACATTGGCATGCGTTGTTTAGAAGGCTTTAAATATACCTGTTTAAGTATAAATTAGTTCGACCTTAAAATAATAATTCCCCAATTAGTCTCACTAGTTCTATGCTCCGCTGCCGACTAAAATTCCAAATTTAGAAATCCGCAACTGGCGTTGGTTACATTAAGTCTACAATCCATCGTAGTTTACACATATTTGCATGCGTTATTTAGAAGGCTTTAAATATACCTGTTTAAATATAAATTAGTTCGACTTTAAATAAAAATTCCCCAATTAGGCTCACTAATTCTGTGCTTCTCACCCGACTAAAATTCCAAATTTAGAAATCCGCAACTGGCGTTTGATTACATTAAGTCTACAATCCATCGTAGTTTACACATATTTGCATGCGTTATTTAAAAGACTTAATACAAAACAGTTTTATTATGAATTAGCATGACTTTAAAAAATAGCTTGCGAACTACACTCTCAAATTCTGTGTTTCTTTACAGACTGAAATCCAAATTCAGAAAACCCAACTGACAAATATGAAAAGCGCTAAGTAGCGATGAGTTCACAACGGGTCTCCTGCGCAAGTGTTATTGGGAACACTAAAGAACCTAGCAGGTGTCTATTAATTGACCTGCTTCTACCTCAATATAGCACAAAGCGTGCACCAAAAATATAGTGCTTCTCCGCCGACTAAAAGTTTAAGTTTAGAAAACCCCACCTAGCATGCGATTTCGTTAAGTCTGAAAACTATTTTACTTCACACACATTTGCATGCGTTATTTAGAAGGCTTTAAATATACCTGTTTAAGTATAAGTTAGTTCGACTTTAAAATAATAATTCCCCAATTAGTCTCACTAGTTCTTTGCTTCTCTGCCGACTAAAAGTTTAAGTTTAGAAAACCCCACCTAGCAGGCGATTTCGTTAAGTCTGAAAACTATTTTACTTCACACACATTGGCATGCGTTGTTTAGAAGGCTTTAAATATACCTGTTTAAGTATAAATTAGTTCGACCTTAAAATAATAATTCCCCAATTAGTCTCACTAGTTCTGTGCTTCTCTTCCGACTAAAATTCCAAATTTAGAAATCCGCAACTGGCGTTTGATTACATTAAGTCTACTATCCATCGTAGTTTACACATATTTGCGAGCGTTATTTAGAAGGCTTTAAGTATACCTGTTTAAATGTAAATTAGTTCGACTTTGAAATAAAAATTCCCCAATTAGGCTCACTAGTTCTGTGCTTCTCTGGCGACTAAAATTCCAAATTTAGAAATCCGCAACTGGCGTTTGATTACATTAAGTCTACAATCCATCGTAGTTTACACATATTTGCATGCGTTATTTAAAAGACTTAATACAAAACAGTTTTATTATGAATTAGCATGACTTTAAAAAATAACTCGCGAACTACACTCTCAAATTCTGTGTTTCCTTAAATACTGAAGTCCAAATTCAGGAAACCCAACTGACAAATATGAAAAGCGCTAAGTAGCGATAAGTTCACAACGCGTCTCCTACGCAAGTGTTATTGGGAACACTAAAGAACCTAGCAGGTGTCTATTAATTGACCTGCTTCTACCTCAATATAGCACAAAGCGTGCACCAAAAATATAGTGCTTCTCCGCCGACTAAAAGTTTAAGTTTAGAAAACCCCACCTAGCAGGCGATTTCGTTAAGTCTGAAAACTATTTTACTTCACACACATTGGCATGCGTTGTTTAGAAGGCTTTAAATATACCTGTTTAAGTATAAATTAGTTCGACCTTAAAATAATAATTCCCCAATTAGTCTCACTAGTTCTGTGCTTCTCTTCCGACTAAAATTCCAAATTTAGAAATCCGCAACTGGCGTTCGATTACATTAAGTCTACAATCAATCGTAGTTTACACATATTTGCGAGCGTTATTTAGAAGGCTTTAAGTATACCTGTTTAAATATAAATTAGTTCGACTTTAAAATAAAAATTCCCCAATTAGGCTCACTAGTTCTGTGCTTCTCTGCCGACTAAAATTCCAAATTTAGAAATCCGCAACTGGCGTTTGATTACATTAAGTCTACAATCCATCGCAGTTTATACATATTTACATGCGTTATTTAAAAGACTTAATACAAAACAGTTTTATTATGAATTAGCATGACTTTAAAAAATAGCTTGCGAACTACACTCTCAAATTCTGTGTTTCTTTACAGACTGAAATTCAAATTCAGAAAACCCAACTGACAAATATGAAAAGCGCTAAGTAGCGATGAGTTCACAACGGGTCTCCTGCGCAAGTGTTATTGGGAACACTAAAGAACCTAGCAGGTGTCTATTAATTGACCTGCTTCTACCTCAATATAGCACAAAGCGTGCACCAAAAATATAGTGCTTCTCCGCCGACTAAAAGTTTAAGTTTAGAAAACCCCACCTAGCATGCGATTTCGTTAAGTCTGAAAACTATTTTACTTCACACACATTTGCATGCGTTATTTAGAAGGCTTTAAATATACCTGTTTAAGTATAAGTTAGTTCGACTTTAAAATAATAATTCCCCAATTAGTCTCACTAGTTCTTTGCTTCTCTGCCGACTAAAAGTTTAAGTTTAGAAAACCCCACCTAGCAGGCGATTTCGTTAAGTCTGAAAACTATTTTACTTCACACACATTGGCATGCGTTGTTTAGAAGGCTTTAAATATACCTGTTTAAGTATAAATTAGTTCGACCTTAAAATAATAATTCCCCAATTAGTCTCACTAGTTCTGTGCTTCTCTTCCGACTAAAATTCCAAATTTAGAAATCCGCAACTGGCGTTCGATTACATTAAGTCTACAATCAATCGTAGTTTACACATATTTGCGAGCGTTATTTAGAAGGCTTTAAGTATACCTGTTTAAATATAAATTAGTTCGACTTTAAAATAAAAATTCCCCAATTAGGCTCACTAGTTCTGTGCTTCTCTGCCGACTAAAATTCCAAATTTAGAAATCCGCAACTGGCGTTTGATTACATTAAGTCTACAATACATCGCAGTTTACACATATTTACATGCGTTATTTAAAAGACTTTAAATATACCTGTTTAAGTATAAGTTAGTTCGACTTTAAAATAATAATTCCCCAATTAGTCTCACTAGTTCTTTGCTTCTCTGCCGACTAAAAGTTTAAGTTTAGAAAACCCCACCTAGCAGGCGATTTCGTTAAGTCTGAAAACTATTTTACTTCAAACACATTGGCATGCGTTGTTTAGAAGGCTTTAAATATACCTGTTTAAGTATAAATTAGTTCGACCTTAAAATAAAAATTCCCCAATTAGGCTCACTAGTTCTGTGCTTCTCTGGCGACTAAAATTCCAAATTTAGAAATCCGCAACTGGCGTTTGATTACATTAAGTCTACAATCCATCGTAGTTTACACATATTTGCATGCGTTATTTAAAAGACTTAATACAAAACAGTTTTATTATGAATTAGCATGACTTTAAAAAATAGCTTGCGAACTACACTCTCAAATTCTGTGTTTCTTTACAGACTGAAATTCAAATTCAGAAAACCCAACTGACAAATATGAAAAGCGCTAAGTAGCGATGAGTTCACAACGGGTCTCCTGCGCAAGTGTTATTGGAAACACTAAAGAACCTAGCAGGTGTCTATTAATTGACCTGCTTCTACCTCAATATAGCACAAAGCGTGCACCAAAAATATAGTGCTTCTCCGCCGACTAAAAGTTTAAGTTTAGAAAACCCCACCTAGCATGCGATTTCGTTAAGTCTGAAAACTATTTTACTTCACACACATTTGCATGCGTTATTTAGAAGGCTTTAAATATACCTGTTTAAGTATAAGTTAGTTCGACTTTAAAATAATAATTCCCCAATTAGTCTCACTAGTTCTTTGCTTCTCTGCCGACTAAAAGTTTAAGTTTAGAAAACCCCACCTAGCAGGCGATTTCGTTAAGTCTGAAAACTATTTTACTTCACACACATTGGCATGCGTTGTTTAGAAGGCTTTAAATATACCTGTTTAAGTATAAATTAGTTCGACCTTAAAATAATAATTCCCCAATTAGTCTCACTAGTTCTGTGCTTCTCTTCCGACTAAAATTCCAAATTTAGAAATCCGCAACTGGCGTTCGATTACATTAAGTCTACAATCAATCGTAGTTTACACATATTTGCGAGCGTTATTTAGAAGGCTTTAAGTATACCTGTTTAAATATAAATTAGTTCGACTTTAAAATAAAAATTCCCCAATTAGGCTCACTAGTTCTGTGCTTCTCTGCCGACTAAAATTCCAAATTTAGAAATCCGCAACTGGCGTTTGATACATTAAGTCTACAATACAACGCAGTTTACACATATTTACATGCGTTATTTAAAAGACTTTCAATATACCTGTTTAAGTATAAGTTAGTTCGACCTTAAAATAATAATTCCCCAATTAATCTCACTAGTTCTGTGCTTCTCTTCCGACTAAAATTCCAAATTTAGAAATCCGCAACTGGCGTTCGATTACATTAAGTCTACAATCAATCGTAGTTTACACATATTTGCGAGCGTTATTTAGAAGGCTTTAAGTATACCTGTTTAAATATAAATTAGTTCGACTTTAAAATAAAAATTCCCCAATTAGGTTCACTAGTTCTGTGTTTCTCTGCCGACTAAAATTCCAAATTTAGAAATCCGCAACTGGCGTTTGATTACATTAAGTCTACAATCCATCGCAGTTTATACATATTTACATGCGTTATTTAAAAGACTTAATACAAAACAGTTTTATTATGAATTAGCATGACTTTAAAAAATAGCTTGCGAACTACACTCTCAAATTCTGTGTTTCTTTACAGACTGAAATTCAAATTCAGAAAACCCAACTGACAAATATGAAAAGCGCTAAGTAGCGATGAGTTCACAACGGGTCTCCTGCGCAAGTGTTATTGGGAACACTAAAGAACCTAGCAGGTGTCTATTAATTGACCTGCTTCTACCTCAATATAGCACAAAGCGTGCACCAAAAATATAGTGCTTCTCCGCCGACTAAAAGTTTAAGTTTAGAAAACCCCACCTAGCATGCGATTTCGTTAAGTCTGAAAACTATTTTACTTCACACACATTTGCATGCGTTATTTAGAAGGCTTTAGATATACCTGTTTAAGTATAAGTTAGTTCGACTTTAAAATAATAATTCCCCAATTAGTCTCACTAGTTCTTTGCTTCTCTGCCGACTAAAAGTTTAAGTTTAGAAAACCCCACCTAGCAGGCGATTTCGTTAAGTCTGAAAACTATTTTACTTCACACACATTGGCATGCGTTGTTTAGAAGGCTTTAAATATACCTGTTTAAGTATAAATTAGTTCGACCTTAAAATAATAATTCCCCAATTAGTCTCACTAGTTCTGTGCTTCTCTTCCGACTAAAATTCCAAATTTAGAAATCCGCAACTGGCGTTCGATTACATTAAGTCTACAATCAATCGTAGTTTACACATATTTGCGAGCGTTATTTAGAAGGCTTTAAGTATACCTGTTTAAATATAAATTAGTTCGACTTTAAAATAAAAATTCCCCAATTAGGCTCACTAGTTCTGTGCTTCTCTGCCGACTAAAATTCCAAATTTAGAAATCCGCAACTGGCGTTTGATTACATTAAGTCTACAATACATCGCAGTTTACACATATTTACATGCGTTATTTAAAAGACTTAATACAAAACAGTTTTATTATGAATTAGCATGACTTTAAAAAATAGCTTGCGAACTACACTCTCAAATTCTGTGTTTCTTTACAGACTGAAATTCAAATTCAGAAAACCCAACTGACAAATATGAAAAGCGCTAAGTAGCGATGAGTTCACAACGGGTCTCCTGCGCAAGTGTTATTGGGAACACTAAAGAACCTAGCAGGTGTCTATTAATTGACCTGTTTCTACCTCAATATGGCACAAAGCGTGCACCAAAAATATAGTGCTTCTCCGCCGACTAAAAGTTTAAGTTTAGAAAACCCCACCTAGCATGCGATTTCGTTAAGTCTGAAAACTATTTTACTTCACACACATTGGCATGCGTTGTTTAGAAGGCTTTAAATATACCTGTTTAAGTATAAATTAGTTCGACCTTAAAATAATAATTCCCCAATTAGTCTCACTAGTTCTATGCTCCGCTGCCGACTAAAATTCCAAATTTAGAAATCCGCAACTGGCGTTGGTTACATTAAGTCTACAATCCATCGTAGTTTACACATATTTGCATGCGTTATTTAGAAGGCTTTAAATATACCTGTTTAAATATAAATTAGTTCGACTTTAAATAAAAATTCCCCAATTAGGCTCACTAATTCTGTGCTTCTCACCCGACTAAAATTCCAAATTTAGAAATCCGCAACTGGCGTTTGATTACATTAAGTCTACAATCCATCGTAGTTTACACATATTTGCATGCGTTATTTAAAAGACTTAATACAAAACAGTTTTATTATGAATTAGCATGACTTTAAAAAATAACTCGCGAACTACACTCTCAAATTCTGTATTTCCTTAAATACTGAAGTCCAAATTCAGGAAACCCAACTGACAAATATGAAAAGCGCTAAGTAGCGATAAGTTCACAACGCGTCTCCTACGCAAGTGTTTTTGGGAACACTAAAGAACCTAGCAGGTGTCTATTAATTGACCTGCTTCTACCTCAATATAGCACAAAGCGTGCACCAAAAATATAGTGCTTCTCCGCCGACTAAAAGTTTAAGTTTAGAAAACCCCACCTAGCAGGCGATTTCGTTAAGTCTGAAAACTATTTTACTTCACACACATTGGCATGCGTTGTTTAGAAGGCTTTAAATATACCTGTTTAAGTATAAATTAGTTCGACCTTAAAATAATAATTCCCCAATTAATCTCACTAGTTCTGTGCTTCTCTTCCGACTAAAATTCCAAATTTAGAAATCCGCAACTGGCGTTCGATTACATTAAGTCTACAATCAATCGTAGTTTACACATATTTGCGAGCGTTATTTAGAAGGCTTTAAGTATACCTGTTTAAATATAAATTAGTTCGACTTTAAAATAAAAATTCCCCAATTAGGCTCACTAGTTCTGTGCTTCTCTGCCGACTAAAATTCCAAATTTAGAAATCCGCAACTGGCGTTTGATTACATTAAGTCTACAATCCATCGCAGTTTATACATATTTACATGCGTTATTTAAAAGACTTAATACAAAACAGTTTTATTATGAATTAGCATGACTTTAAAAAATAGCTTGCGAACTACACTCTCAAATTCTGTGTTTCTTTACAGACTGAAATTCAAATTCAGAAAACCCAACTGACAAATATGAAAAGCGCTAAGTAGCGATGAGTTCACAACGGGTCTCCTGCGCAAGTGTTATTGGGAACACTAAAGAACCTAGCAGGTGTCTATTAATTGACCTGCTTCTACCTCAATATAGCACAAAGCGTGCACCAAAAATATAGTGCTTCTCCGCCGACTAAAAGTTTAAGTTTAGAAAACCCCACCTAGCATTCGATTTCGTTAAGTCTGAAAACTATTTTACTTCACACACATTTGCATGCGTTATTTAGAAGGCTTTAAATATACCTGTTTAAGTATAAGTTAGTTCGACTTTAAAATAATAATTCCCCAATTAGTCTCACTAGTTCTTTGCTTCTCTGCCGACTAAAAGTTTAAGTTTAGAAAACCCCACCTAGCAGGCGATTTCGTTAAGTCTGAAAACTATTTTACTTCACACACATTGGCATGCGTTGTTTAGAAGGCTTTAAATATACCTGTTTAAGTATAAATTAGTTCGACCTTAAAATAATAATTCCCCAATTAGTCTCACTAGTTCTGTGCTTCTCTTCCGACTAAAATTCCAAATTTAGAAATCCGCAACTGGCGTTTGATTACATTAAGTCTACTATCCATCGTAGTTTACACATATTTGCGAGCGTTATTTAGAAGGCTTTAAGTATACCTGTTTAAATGTAAATTAGTTCGACTTTGAAATAAAAATTCCCCAATTAGGCTCACTAGTTCTGTGCTTCTCTGGCGACTAAAATTCCAAATTTAGAAATCCGCAACTGGCGTTTGATTACATTAAGTCTACAATCCATCGTAGTTTACACATATTTGCATGCGTTATTTAAAAGACTTAATACAAAACAGTTTTATTATGAATTAGCATGACTTTAAAAAATAACTCGCGAACTACACTCTCAAATTCTGTGTTTCCTTAAAGACTGAAGTCCAAATTCAGGAAACCCAACTGACAAATATGAAAAGCGCTAAGTAGCGATAAGTTCACAACGCGTCTCCTACGCAAGCGTTATTGGGAACACTAAAGAACCTAGTAGGTGTCTATTAATTGACCTGCTTCTACCGCAATATAGCACAAAGCGTGCTCCACAAATATAGTGCTTCTCCTACGACTAAAAGTTTAGTCTGAAAACTATTTTACTTCACACACATTTGCATGCGTTATTTAGACTTTAAATCAACCTGTTTAAGTATAAATTATTTCGACTTCAAAATAATAATTCCCCAATTAATCAAAAATTAATTAATGTATTCGGATTGCCTTTGTTTATCCCAAAGACAATACGCCAAGACTTAAACCGTTGGGCAAATGTAATGCAAATTGAGAACATAATGGCTTTGAAATTTGATAAATAAATCAATCAGCAAATATTTTTAACTGTTTGCCTTCCGTTTTGCATTATACTTTATAAATTTGTGCCAAATCACCTTTAGGATATAAATCTTACAGCACATATAATCGAAACAATATAAGAGTTGTTTTCAGTACATAACCTTAGATTCTATAACCACACAGAATCAAACTTTTTTTCATGGATTCAAATTGCCTTTCTTCATCCCTAAGTCAGTACGCCAAGACTAAAATCGTTGAAAGAGTGCATTGCAAATTCGGAACATAATAGCTTTGAAATTTCATAAATAAATCGTTGAGCAGAAAAGAACCCCGTACTTATTTCCAAACATTTGGCCTACAAGAGAATAACTTGAATTTTTTATATGTTGTACCCCTTAAAATGGCGATCAATTTTTGTCCTTTGAATTTTTTTCCTAGGTCGCATAGTTTGACCTGTGGAGGCCTGCAAAGGTCAACTTTTTGTGTGTTTCATTATGTAAATGGGCGCATAACTTCTGTTCTAATCAAGATAGCGCCATGAAACCAATTGCAATCGAGTTTTCTCAACACAATGATTTCATTATATATGCCACTTTTTGTCCTACCCCCATTTGGGGAAAAAACCCCCAAAACCAGATGTTGTCAAAAACGGCTCATATGTAGACATATTGCTCTTTGAAACACTAGAAACATCATATAAATACTTTGTACTGATTGGTAGGGCCGTTTGACTTTGAAGAATGCAAAGAGTTTACATTGTAAGTCAATATGGTACTATAGCTATAAGTAGGGGTAGTCACACTTAGTCACAAAAGTAATCAAAATCGGTGCTCATGTAGATGTAATTCTATTCCTTTAACAAGCTAAAATATGTACATCCGTAATGTATTATTACAAAACAATAAGTGAGATCTGCTAACTATGGTTCCAAACGTGTCATTTATTTCGTGATATAGTAATGCTACAGCTTACAGCCGGCAGGCCTTATCCAGGAATAAGTTTTCAGTTCTCAAATGGCTTGTACCAGCTTGCTTTAATAATGCAAAGCCGTCTAAAAACTAAAACTAACTAAAATAAAACCAACTAAAATAAAACTAAAATAAAACCAACTAAAATAAAACTAAAATAAAACCAACTAAAATAAAACTAAAATAAAACCAACTAAAATAAAACTAAAATAAAACCAACTAAAATAAAACTAAAATAAAACCAACTAAAATAAAATTAAAATAAAACTAACTAAAATATGGACATCCATATTGTATTTTTACGAAACAACTAATGATTAATGAGATTTGAGACATGTGAGTGGGTTTGCTTGAGATTAAGAATTATAAGGGTAAGTCAGTTTTATAAGAGTTCCTGCAAAGAGCATTCGCCTTTGCATTATTAAAGCAAGCTGGTACAAGCCATTTGAGAACTGAAAACTTATTCCTGGATAAGGCCTGCCGGCTGTAAGCTGTAGCATTACTATATCACGAAATAAATGACACGTTTGGAACCATAGTTAGCAGATCTCACTTATTGTTTTGTAATAATACATTACGGATGTACATATTTTAGCTTGTTAAAGGAATAGAATTACATCTACATGAGCACCGATTTTGATTACTTTTGTGACTAAGTGTGACTACCCCTACTTATAGCTATAGTACCATATTGACTTACAATGTAAACTCTTTGCATTCTTCAAAGTCAAACGGCCCTACCAATCAGTACAAAGTATTTATATGATGTTTCTAGTGTTTCAAAGAGCAATATGTCTACATATGAGCCGTTTTTGACAACATCTGGTTTTGGGGGTTTTTTCCCCAAATGGGGGTAGGACAAAAAGTGGCATATATAATGAAATCATTGTGTTGAGAAAACTCGATTGCAATTGGTTTCATGGCGCTATCTTGATTAGAACAGAAGTTATGCGCCCATTTACATAATGAAACACACAAAAAGTTGACCTTTGCAGGCCTCCACAGGTCAAACTATGAGACCTAGGAAAAAAATTCAAAGGACAAAAATTGATCGCCATTTTAAGGGGTACAACATATAAAAAATTCAAGTTATTCTCTTGTAGGCCAAATGTTTGGAAATAAGTACGGGGTTCAGAAAATTTTGACTATTTAATTTCCATTTTGTATTGTACTTTATAAATTTTCGCCAATTATCATTAGAATATAACTGTATACAGCGTATACACAGTAAATGCAACGTTTAAGTTCTAAAGGTCAATTAGTTGTTAATAGCTATGGATTCATTTTATTCTAAGTAATTGTATCGACGTAATACGTCATACAACAATGTATGTGCTATGAACATATTACGCAAAGCAATGATACAATGATATGCAACATTTTCCCAAGCTGCATAAATTTGCTGGCATTTGGGTTGGGCCAGTGTAGTGAACATATATTGGCCCCATGGTTGTTTTGTCCTCCGGACATTTATAGGGCTTTCAGGGCAGTGCTGATTTCCCCCCAGTACTGGGCCGTTTATTTCCCGACAAGATATTTGTGTCTAACCATAGATTTCCCGATTCGCAAACTTTTGTTTCCCGATATACTGCAGTCTTAATACCGACGCATTGCCTTTGATTTCCCAACTAATTGCCTTTAATCTGCCAACTTAATGCCCTCTAATTCCCAATGCGCTTCATTTTATTTCCCGATGCATAGCCTTTCATTTTCCGATGCTTAGCCTTTTATTTCCCGATGCACAGCCTTTTATTACCCAATGAAAAATATGCTTCCAGAAATAAAACCAATATTTAAATAAAACACTTCATAAACAATTTATATTAATATAATATACCCTCAAAAATAAATTTATTACAAATCGTTTATGTCAATTAAAATAATATTAAATATATATTAAATATTAACTTCAAATTAAGATACAATACTTTCTCAATGACATTATATTCTAGATAAATTGACAACTTACTTAACTTTTACATGCAACTTACCCTTCCAATTAGTTGCTGGACTTATTGTTTCCTGAATAAATATCTTGAATTGTGACCGTATGGATTTCCTCTATACAATTGTGATTTTGTTTGATTGAAGTACAACTGTAAAAGAATTTCTTTTATTTCAGCTGAGAAATCACACTGATCTGAAAGACTATTTATTTGCTAATGGATGGGATTCTTCAAAAATTCTACAGAGAACACGAAGGTAGACTAAGGGGTTTCATTAAGAAGGAAAATTTAACAACGAAAGGATACTATGTTGCAAAATTGGGTTTTCGGTTCGAAAGGTAACATAATTGTAATCATGGCTATGTCACTGTAAAACACATCTGAGATCGCCGAGTGTACAGTAATTGAAATTTTTCAGGTGTCAATTTGATAAACTTGTGCCACCGAAAGAAAAGACAGGTTTCGATATTCGTATTAGACTTTTGGATTACGGAGTGCCAATGGTGGTCCCAATTTCAGTTCTTTTTCCGATGCACTTTGGATTCAAATCTTTGAGAACT
>CM036942.2:37846315-37861928 GCA_020352615.2 Yoshiicerus persimilis
CCTTGGGATATTTTCCAAATTCTTCCTCCAGATTCAGATACTGATTTAGTGGAGGATCAAACGCTATATCTTCTGATAATTAAAATCCTAAAAGTAGGTATCTTTTATTATTATTTGACCATGAAAAATTTCCTATAATTAAATTTCCTATAATAACTCTCTTAGAATTATATTTTACAAAAAACCCTCCTGCAGCATGACTGAACTATTATTTAGATTGAGAATCCCTTCTTTCAATACTATTATACATAATGCAAAGGTATCTCTAAAGACTAGATTAGCTTCTACTAATAACTCTCTCATTAAACATTGTCATTCTTCTTTCTGACTTCCTTGTTAGTTCCTTAGAATTATGCATTTAACATGGTGCTAACTAATGTAATTAGTGTTAAGGTTTCCTTACATTTGTAAGTTTGGATCAGAGCTATTGAACATCTTTTTAGCGTAATGGTCTGTTGATGATTTGATAAATAAATAAATAAATAAATAAATTATTGTTTTACTGTCGATTATTTTGTAGGTATTGGCGTATGTAATAACGTTTTCGGTTGTTTTGGGCTGCGGAGCTCTTGCCAAAATACTTACATTTCTAATGACATCACAATTAAAACCTTCAAGGACAATTCCGTATTGCAATAAGCAGTATGGTAAGAAAGAGACTTAGGTTTTTAATTAAACTTGATTTCTTAAAATTCGATTTTGACAAATTTTTGTAAAATATTTTTAGGGAGAGATAGGCAATGGACAGCTCACTCCGAACAGCTAGAGCGTATACAATGGTATTGGGCCATCCTTTTTGTTTTCATGGTTCCTGAAATCTTCGTATTCTTTAGATCTATAAGAATGTGGATTTTTAAAGGGCAAGACAGCCCCACCGCATTACAGTTTCTTCTTCCTTTAGTTTTTGAAGTAAGTCTTCCCCAAACATAATATGCAGTTGTTAATAATTAGTTATATATATTGTCTATTACTATTACATAATCGTTTAATTTTGTTCTGGTAGACATTGCACACGATTGGGATAGGGTTATTGGTTTTTACCGTTCTCCCGTCCATGGATATCATTAAAGCAGCTATGATAACTAATGCAGTTTGTCTTGTACCTGCTGTTCTTGGTACGCAACGACAAATTCATTAAATGTTATTTTTAATTATTCGATGATTATCAGCGCTAGAAGATGCATAATTTGTTTTGAACAGGGATGTTATCAAGAGGCTATGATGACCAATGGATAATAAAATGTGTAGCAGATGTTTTCGCTATCATTGCTCAAGTAAGCGCATTATTTGTCTGGCCAATATTTTCCCCACAGGCGGAGGACGACAAACCTTGGTTTTTGCCCATTGCAGCTTTTTTGATTTCTTTTGGTTGGTGGGAAAACTACGTGGACATCGACTCGCCATTTGGTTAATATTATATAGCTTTTCAACTCTGATTCTTCTTAAATGCTTTACGGAAACACTGATTAATGTGTTTTGTCTGGTGTTTGCTGTCATTAAATTAGGGTTCATTAAGAAATTAGGACAAATGAAAGAAGCTTTGGAAAGATCAAGATACTTCACATACACATTTGTTAGTCTTTGGAAAATAACTGTGTTTCTTCTAACAATGATGCTCTGCTTCTGGATAAATGAAGATACCCTGCACCAATTATACGATGACTTTTACCCTGCGTTTCAAAGACATGAATTTAGAGTAGAGGAGGTATATAACTGATTTTCTTTCATAATTTTACCTAATGTTACTAAATGTACACATAATCACATTAATTATTGTCCCTATATTTACAGAAAAGACCTCCTGTTCTCATATCAAATCCAGAAACTAATCAAAATGTAACAGAAACTCCTTTTATTCATGAAACAAACTACCCAAACCTTGCACTATATATAATGCTGATCCAAGTTGTTTCTACTTATCTATGTTACATTTTTGGTGAGCTATTTTTTAGAAACAAAATCAGTGAATTATTAATTGCATTGCTTTCTGACAAAATGGCATAATTTAAATATCTATTTGATTTTTCAGCTAAATTTGCTTGCAAAATATGCATACAAAATTTTAGCTTTTCTTTTCCCGTCCTTATGATTGTACCAACAACCGTAACAGCCATGATATCGATTTGCGGAATGAGACAAACGGACACTTGCTTATGGGAAGATACGTTTCCCGGTTACTTCTTTTGGACATGTCCTAGTGGAGACTTCTGGGATGACTTTTTCATCAAAGAGGTTTTGAAACTAATAAACCTATACCAGTAAAACACAATTACCTATATTATATCCAGTAACGCAAATAATATTTATCCTTTACTTAAGCACGCTTGGATATGGGTTTTGTGGATTGTATCTCAAACATGGGTTTCTCTTCATATTTGGAATCCAACATCAGAAAGATTGGCAAAATCGGAAAAACTTTTCGTGACACCTTATTACAACTCTCTTATTGTTGATCAATCTCTGTCATTTAATCGAAGAAATAATATTAAACATTATAAAAAAGATGTAGAATCGGGCGATGGTAATTTTCCTGGGGGAATACCTGACGCCAATGAGGAACCAGTCACTGATATACGTAAAGAGGATGAAATTCCGAGAATAATTGCCTGTGCAACCATGTGGCATGAAACTAAAGTAGGTGTACCATAAAAGTATAGACTAAGATGAACATAGTTGCCCTTCTATACTTGGAAAAATGAAACTGCCAATTTATTGCTTAATGCAGACACATTAAAATTGCTTCTTACATTTAGAATGATTTGTTTGAAAATAATACCTTTGTTCCATTTCACAGGACGAAATGGTCGAAATGTTAAAAAGCGTTTTCAGAATGGATGCAGATCAATGCGCGAGAAGAGTTGCTTTAAAGTATTTCGAAGTAGCTGATCCTGCATATTATGAATATGAAAGTAAAGCAAAATACGTAAAAATGTTGCTACATGTTTACTTCCATTATGTATTGAGATTGTAGAATGAAATAATTAAAAAACTCATGTATTTAGCAAACATTTTCTTTGATGACGCATTTCAAGCTGTACCGGTACCAGAAAAGCAGACCGAGCATTACGAATTTAAAATTAACAGCTTTGTTAGAGACTTTGTGAATACAATTGAAGATGCTGCAAGTCACGTTCACCAAACATTTGTGAAATTACGCCCCCCAAAGAAAATCCCTACACCATACGGTGGAAGATTAGAATGGATTTTGCCTGGAAAAACTAAGCTAATAGTTCATATAAAAAACAAAGATAAAATTCGTCACAGAAAACGATGGTCTCAAGTGATGTACATGTAAGTACCTTTATATCTAGCCTTGTTGGTCGTAATTCTGACTCCTTGGGTGAACATGTGAGGATTTTTGAATGGTTTAAAAGGTACTATTTACTTGGACATAAACTAATGGATTTGCCAATATCTGCTGACCGAAAGGACAAAATAGCCGAAAATACCTACTTGCTCGCCCTTGATGGTGATATTGATTTCCAGCCGAATGCCGTAGAATATCTTGTGGATCTTATGAAGAAAAATAAAAATCTTGGCGCTGCTTGTGGTAGAATTCATCCTATAGGAACAGGTAAGTCTGACATATTTAAAGATTTCTTAGTAAATTGACATATCGTGTTTTCTTGCTGAGTCCCGTCTAGGACTATTCGGATGAATAATGAAATAAGATGCATTATTCCTTTCCGATGTGTCAGATTAATAATGTGAAATCGGTTTATGTGTCAATTTACACCTTTTATGTGGCACTGTAAGTCATATCCATTATATTATTATAAAGTGGTATACTAACATTTCTTAAATGTTTTAGGACCAATGGTGTGGTACCAAAAGTTTGAGTATGCCACGGGTTAGTACTCATAATATATTGCATTAAACTAAATTAATCATTTACTTTTGAAAATAAAGTATAATGTATGGATTATGGATGTACAAAATATGCACAGGTCATTGGCTCCAAAAGGCAACAGAACATATGATTGGATGTGTCCTTTGTTCTCCGGGGTGTTTCTCCTTGTTCAGAGGTAAAGCTTTGATGGATGACGACGTTATGTGCCGATACACAACTATGAGTGAAGAACCTCGTCACTATGTCCAATACGATCAAGGTGAAGACCGGTGGCTTTGCACACTGCTTCTACAAAGAGGATATCGAGTAGAGTACAGTGCTGCTAGTGATGCAAAAACTCATGCTCCAGAGGGCTTTAATGAATTCTACAATCAACGCCGCCGTTGGGTCCCCTCAACTATGGCCAATATTTTGGATTTACTTATGGCTTACGAGAAAACTGTTAAAGTCAATCCGGATATTTCGAAACCATACATATTTTATCAGGTAATATCACAGAACGGACTCGTAAAATAATTTTTGTAAATGGTGTATTTCGGAATTTATGAAAATTCAATATTCTAGATGGGTTTGATGGTTGGTACAATTCTCGGCCCGGGGACTATTTTCCTTATGATGGTGGGAGCTTTTGCTGTAGCGTTCAAACTATCTCAATGGACAAGTTTTGGATACAATTTCCTTCCTATATTCATTTTCCTCCTTACATGCTACTTTTGTAAAGCTGATACACAGGTTAAAAACTTATCAGCAACGTATGACATATACCCACTACATTAAAAAAATGCCAAGATACATAATTAAAATACTAATAATTTCAGCTTTTTGTGGCACAAATATTGTCTGCCAT
Organism: Yoshiicerus persimilis; assembly: GCA_020352615.2. NCBI lineage: Eukaryota > Metazoa > Arthropoda > Collembola > Entomobryomorpha > Tomoceridae > Yoshiicerus > Yoshiicerus persimilis. Next base: position 37,851,013 of record CM036942.2, read on the forward strand.
TTACGCCCTAGTGATGGTGGCAGTAGTAGTTGCCATTGCCTTACAAATCGCGGAGGATGGGTTACTGGCACCGTCATCAATATTTTTGGTAGTGATTGCGTCCAGTTTTATTATAGCTGGAATTTTACATCCAATGGAATTTGATTGCCTCCCCCATGGATTAATATACTACATAACGATTCCATCTATGTATCTCCTGTTGATTATCTACTCACTATTTAATCTTAACAACGTTTCATGGGGAACACGAGAAGGACCTCAAACAAAAACAAAAGCAGTACGTCAATGGACCATTTGGATAGATTATCGTAAACTGAATTTACAATTGTTTCAAATTGGTTGTTATTATTTCCCAGGAACTTGAGGCCGAAGCAAAAGAAAAAGAAGAAGAAAAACTTGAAAAGAAAAAGGGACTGTTTTTTGGATTATTGCCAAGTCAAAAGAAAGACGAAAATGATACTGAAGGCTCGTTTGAGTTTTCATTTGCAGGATTATTTAAAGTTATGTGTTGTACCACAACTAAACCAAATGATGAGAAACAACAACTGAAACGAATTGCTGATGCCTTGGAGAAAGTTACAACTAGATTGGACATTATTGAAAGGTACTATTTCGAGTTTGTCAAAATATCTCACAGATAAATGACACGAAATCGATAATTTGGAAAACTGTTTGCATACAATTTCAATGCACAAGTGTGCATACGAAGTTTTAACAAAACATGTATTTGAATTTAATTTATAGGAATCTGGAAATCAATACAATATCTTCTAACATGAGCCAAAGTGGAAGAAGAGTTTCTTCGTTTGGAGTAAGAATGGATACTTTAACAGAAGAAGCTGGAAACCCAACTTCTGCTGAGCATGATATGGATACCCCAAAAGGCACTACATATTGTTGATCATTAACACACAATTGAATTCTTTATTTATTCATTAGTTTGTTAATGGTTTTATTTACAGAACTAGAGGCTCATTGTTGCTCACTTATTATTAATTTTATGTCGCCACTATAATTTTTAGAAATTCGAATTAAAAGGGATGACCTAATGAACCCATATTGGTTGGAAGATAAAGATTTAAGAAAGGGAGAAGTGGATTTCCTTACTGGTCCAGAAATTAAATTTTGGCAAGAACTCATCGAAAAATATTTGAAACCAATAGAAGCAGATAAAAAGAAAGAGGTACCTAAAATCGTGAGAAAATACTGTACTGGTCTACAGAAATTAATAATTTCCTCTCTTATCTTTTAGAAACTATTAGCGATGCAACTCATTGAGTTGCGAAATCATTCAGCGTTTGCATTTTTCATGTTTAATGCAATTTTTGTAATACTGGTATTTTTGCTCCAACTGGAAAAAGAAACTATCCACCTTGATTGGCCCTTAGGAGCAAAAAGTAATGTTTCTTATGTTCCAGATTCAACACAGGTACATTTTATCAAATTAACTTATTCCCGAGAAAAAGTAAGAAACTTAAATATGACCAACTTTTAACCCCAGATACAAATTACAACCGAATATTTGGAGCTGGAACCCATTGGTTTAGTTTTCGTAGGATTTTTCGCATTGGTGTTAGGGGTGCAATTTATTGCCATGCTTTTTCATCGCTTTGGAACCCTGACTCAAATCCTTGCAGTAACAGAAATAAATTGGTGTACTAAAGACACTGATGCTCTCACAAAAGAAGCTGCAGTAGCTAAACACGGAGTTGGCCTCATCCGCAGACTGCAGAAGCTAACACAGGAAGATGGTAAAATTTATAACGCAAGATTTAAGACATTTATGATACATGACTATAGCAATTCAATGTTTCTGTGGACAATTGACAATTCACATTCCTTACCTAGTGGCATTTATTTTTCTAAATTAAACAAACTTTTCAAACAGATGAACACTCTTCGTCAGTCAATCCCTCATCTCGTGAAGACGTAGCAGGGCGCCGGAAAACTATCCATAATTTAATAGAAAAGCAACGTAATGCGGACAGGCCTGTACACAATCTAGAAAAGCAATTCGAAAGAAATTTCAAAAGTTTTGCTATGAGTAAGAACCTATATATTAGTTTTAAATACCTATTATAACTCTTGAGTACCAAAAGAGTAGGAACTTGGGGTTAAAATTTAAACGTTTAAAAACAGATGGTAACTCCCAAGTTTATACATCTTGGGTGTACCGTACCTATACTGTATATTATTTTTATACGACACTTATTTATGTTCTAGGCTCAGACAAAAGGAACTCTCGACTATTTAAGAGTGACACAGCTCAAACTACATTTGAAGCTTTACAAGAGAGACGAAGTACTGTTATCGAGAGAAGAAAGTCGGTTGTCGACCGAAGGAAGTCTCAACAAGGATTTACAAATCCATTAACCGGTCGCGATAGTATAACTCCTTCCACAAGCTCTTCATTTCAACAAGACAGCTATGGACAACCTCCGAGATTTCTTAAACTATCTGATTCGAGAAAACCTCGTGGCATTATTAAACAGGTTTGTAAAATATTATTACAATGCATGCAGTATTTGCAAGTATTTTAGTATTTATCTTAATTTTATTTCTAATTCTTCAAAACTTAATTTTTGCAGAATTCTGCCCGCAGCGAAAAGGACTTAGAAATGAGTGACATGCGATCTAGTGGAAGAAACTAACGACTACATTTTGCAAAATTAGAAGTAATAGTTAACAAATTATAGACAATTGTCTTTGCCATGAATTTTAAGTTTTGCAAAATAAATCACTATTTTTTACACATCAAATATACACTATTTTCGACTTAGTAGTACTAAATACTAACAAGGTCTAGCAGCAGTACATTTGTTTGCAAGCTTATCGTTCTTTTATTCTTTTCAATCTATTTTATATTACAACGAGTGCGCTTTATTTTTATTGCGCATATATTCTTATGTGGGTAAACTTCTGCTTTTTAAATTGACTTTTCAATTTTCATAAAATTATAGCTGTAGTCCATTTCAAAATGTATTATGTAGTTCAGAAGCCAGAAACACCAGACACATAGCTTCTAATTTCATTTTTATTGATTGATAAACTCGAATTAAATAAAAGCTGTTTTTAAAAGTTAAAACTTAATGCATAAAAAGGTAGTATAAACAGTTTTGTCTTTCAGTGCAACAAGCTTTATTTAAATAGAGTACAAACTTACTGGTTAGTTGTAAGCGGCACCATTCTGAGGTATATTGTTCTTCAAAACTTAAATTTTCAATTCATTTCAGTTTGAATTGTTAGACGAGTCATTAACTGCAACATTTCGCATCGTTAAAATTTGCATTTCCAATCACTTGACTTGTTAAAATTTCAATGTGAATGTAGGTTCGTTACAGCAAGCAGAGGTGAACGTGTGTAGACACGGTGCAGAGTAAGAGTAGGTACGTTTTGAGATCCACTAATGAGTAAAGGTAGTTACTTACAAAAGTATAAAGTATTAAATTCAATTTACATGATTTTACATGAGTTATTTCTCATTCATGTACACGTAAATAACATTTACTATAGCTATATATAATATACATTTGTGCCAAATATGGGGTAACCGTCAGTCAAACCGTCTAATAAAAGTAAAATCCATACACAGAACCAACGCAAAATAAGGAATCCTGCAAAACATAAATGAATTTGAATATTTGAATTCATAGGGTAGAAAATAGTAGACAATACTACTAACTCGTTGTCAGTAGATGGGATTTATGTGAAACCAAAATATGTAATACATTCGACGTACATTAATGAATTTATACGTAGCTTTACAGTCAGAATCAGCGTCCCACAGGCATCGATTACTCACTGAGATTCCACCTCCTCTATATTCTCCAAGAACGACAAAGGTGACAAGTTTATATCGCTTGTAATCCAATTCTTTGACTTTGCAATGAATTGCGTTAGTGATGCGCCTAGTCCACTGTGCAGCCTCTTCTGCAGGGTATGATCGTCCTTCCAAAAATTCTTTAAGCGTCCGTTCAATTACTAATTGCACAACACCAGGACGGAATTTATCAGCCAAATCTGGCCGAATTTTAAATCCACCAAGTGAAGCGACCTTTTGAACGGCAGTAGTTGATTGAGTTGCACTATCTAAGAAATACTACGGATTAATAATTGCTTAAACCTGAACGGTTTCATAAGTAGCAATGTAGAAAGCATTATTTATTATATTATTAGTTAACAGTAATATATTAACAAATAGATTACTAGCTCTGGTGCTCCCTTCAGGGCCTATTTCTTCATTATCAACTGATTCTCTTCGCAAGCCTGTTGTGTCGTTTTGTAACTCAGGTTTGGCAGCATCGTCAGGAGCATCTGCTTCGACCTCAGTGTCCATAGCCTCAATAGTATCTGGATTTCCCGGATTGTTATCAGCTGCATTGGTTTCATCTTTCGCATCTTCGGCAACAGCAGGGTTGGACATAATTAACGGTTATTAAACTAAAAGACAAAATAAACTACTTTAACTAACTAAAAATTTTGCATTACCTCGTAATTTAGGAATTAAAAAATTTACGGAAAAACAATCGACTTACGTACTCCTCGGATTTATTTTCTTTTTGATATTATCACGTTCTTCAGTTCTTCAGAGTTCAGAAAGTTCAAATGATTTAAATGAACGCATTGACTTGGCGCTGCTCTTTTCTATGGTCTTCGGCGCAAGTTGTATACAGCCATTATTGAAAATTTTAAGGACTTTAGATTCTAAATCGGCAAGGCAACCAAGGCCAACCAGAGATTTGGTGAGAATTTTTTCCTATCCTTCCCATGTAAACAATTTATTATGAAATCTTAAGGAGCATATGCAAGCTCACTTTTCCAAAATTGCCTACCATTTTACATGTAAAAATTGCCGATTTCTATGAAGATTAACTCCTTACTGAGTACAATTTATTTCTGGTCATGTAATTATAGCTACACATAGATTGAAATAAGGGCTACAAGGCTGTTGCGATCGATTTTTGAGTATTTTTTGAGTTTTCAAATTGTTGTGTTTTTAAAAAAAGTCAGTGTGGCACTGTGGCACTTACGTCTCCGACTCTGTCATGGATACAAAATTTCCAGTGTAAATTTGTGCATCTTGACTGGTCACAGTTCGCATCCTTCTTTGTCATTCACTAATTCACTTTTTACAAAAACTTAAAATAAAATATTAAAAATCGGGCGCAACAGACTTGTAACCACCATTTCAAAGTATATTTCGATATATTTACATTTGTAGAAGTTGTCGTCAGCAAAGAGAAATCTTCATTGTTTGAGAAAAATTTAAACATTGGAGCCGTAGCTACACATACTCCAGGCGCAGAATCGAAGATTGCCGACAAGTTAAATTTTACCTATCAATCATACTATTTGAAAGTGGTTCAGTCCACTAGAACTTTATTTCATCTCTTTTGAAACGATTTACTTCAGGAAAAATGACACCATTTCAGTAATTCTTCTTCGATATTGCTTTGTTGCCACCAATAGACCTCTTCACCTACTCTTAGCTATTACAGTCGTTTCCACCGTTGCCGCCAAATCTAAAAGAAGAGCAAAATTAGCAAGCAAAGGTACAACTTGGGTGTAGCCCCTGGCCCTGGGGACTATTAAGCCAGGGTTTGCTAAGTGAAAAATCTGCTGAATGATTCTTTTAGGTTTGGCGGCAACGGTAGCAACGATTATAATAGCTTAGAGTAGGTGAAGTGGCCGATTGGTGGCAAACGTTTTGGCAACCGCAGCAATGGTAGCAACGGTGGTAACAGTTGTGGTTTAACGGCAGCGGGTACTGCTGTTGCCACCTGCACCCGCTGTTTAAAATGTCATTTGTCGGCTGTCTAAATGTTTCGAAAACGACATCGATCAAAATTTGGTTACTAGTTTAGTTTAGTTTAGTTTAGTCAAATCTTTATTGTGTTTCCTCAGACTTTTAGTCTATACACACAAAGCTTTTAAATCATTACAATCATACATCATCCAATCGCAATTAATTAATAATTATATCATAGTAATCATAATCATAATATAATTTCACTTCTTATTTGGTTTTTATCTAACTTATTATTTACTTATATTTTAACTATAGCTATAGCTTTATCCTATAAATATTCCTTAAATCTCTATCTATTTATTTATTATAATTCTGATTTGTGTGCTCCGTAAGCCCAGCATTACTCTCCTTAAGTGGTTTGGGGATAAATAATCACTTTATTCGTTTAGTACCCAGGCTCTTAGTCTAAACACTCCCGATACAAAGAAATAAATATTATTTATTTTCCTTGCATCCGGTTCATCAAACTCAAAGAGAGTATAGAAGTCATTTTCATTTAGATTATCTAAATAATTTAAAAGGAATTTTTCCCTAAGAGCCCTGTATACTAAACAGTTTTTAAAAATGTGGAACCAACTTTCTAATTCTTCGTTACTGTTTCTACAAAGTGAGCATTTCTGTTTACTAAAAATATTATAACTGATATTATTAATAATTATTCTTGTGCAAAATGTATTTGCTAGCCTAAGCTGACTGATTACTCTAAGTTTATCAAGACATATCCTGCTGGTAAGATATGGGGCTACTGTATCGCAATTCTTTAATTTAAAGCAGAGAGATGTGGAATTTTGCATTTTTTGAATGTCTTTTTTATGCATTTCATTTTTATAAGCCTCAACCATATCGTCCATATTTTCCAGCAGAATATCTCTATCCTGCAGGTCCCAAACGAAGCCAAATCCTATGGATTCAATTTCGTTTCTGAGCTGAGAGGCCCAATTTACCTTTACCTTTGACCTGTCTTTTTGATCTAGCTTATACAAAGTGTCATACATAATTTTTGGGTACCGTGTGCTGTCTAATGCGAGGATTCGAGACCAAAATTTTAACGCGAGTTTGAAAACTTGACATTTTGTATGGAATCTTCCTGTCTCAACCCTCGTAGCATAGTTAGGAGTGTTTCTTGGTAACCGTAACAGTCTTTTAATGAAACTGGTTTGAATTGTCTCGATAGTCTCTTCCTGACTGAAACCCCATATTGACGAGCAGTATAACAGAGAAGAGCGACAGATTGTATCGAAAATGTGGAACCTGGAATTCCATGATTCCATTCTAGAACTTACAAGTATTTTCCACACCGCTCCCATTTGTACTGATGCCTGTTTCCTAAAATATTCCGCAGCTTTCGTGAATACCCCTGATGAGGAGAATAGTACCCCTAAGTAGACAAACTGTGACACAACTTCCAGTGCCGTATTTCCGTAGCATATTATTAATTTAGGTTGGACGCCCCCACCCCTCCTGAAAACCATAATTTTAGTTTTGCCGCAGTTAACCACTAATTTCTTTCTCATACAATATCTCCGCAAAAAGTTTATTTTTAATTGTAATGCTCTAGGGGAATTAGCTATCAAAACTAAATCATCAGCATATTTTAGAATGTGAATTCTCCTCCCTCTCCCTAGACTCACTCGTGAAAATGGGGAATCATTTAATTTTCTTTCCAAATCGTGGATATAAATAGAAAATAATAATGGTGAGCACAGTTCACCTTGCAAAAGACCCTGAGTCACTTTGATAGGCCCCGAGTTGCCTTCTCTTGTTTTCACCACCATACTAGCGCTTCTGTAGAGACTCTGGAAAATACATATATATTTTGAACTGACTCCGACCTCAGCTAGAGTTTTCCATAAAAGCTCATGGGGTGTGGAATTAAATGCCCTTTCAAAATCTACAAAAGCGGCATAAACTTTTGTTTTTGCATAGTGTAAATTATAATTGATCAGGCCACTTAAAGTAAAAATGTGTTCTTCACAAGATCTTCCTTTGCGAAACCCATTTTGTGACTCCGGAAGAATTTTGTTACTTTCTGCCCACATTTGTAGCCTATTGTTCAACATAGAAGTAAACAATTTCGCTGTAGTGTTAATCAGAGATATAGGCCGGTAATTCTTGGGATTGTTAATATCTCCCTTTTTAAAAATATTCACCACCTCTATCTCACCCCATTTACTAGGTGTACTTTTGCTATTAAAAATTGAGTTGAAATACTTTAAAAGAACAGGTATAACAGAATCTGGGATATTCTTAAGAAACTCATTTGAGATGCCGTCAGTGCCAGGGCTCTTTTTATTTTTAAGGTTGGAGATTGAAAATTGTAACTCATCCTATGTAAAGTCTGCATCTAATTCGTCTACATTGGCTTCTGGAGCATTGAATCCGTCTGAGACATCTGGCATCTCACTTAAGAAAAATTCCCTCCATTCATCTATAGTGATATTATTTGTGTTAGACTTTCTTTTCCCCCTATACATGTCTACCGTTTCCCAAAATTCTGTAGTCTGACTAAAGTTATGGAGCTTTTCTTGGATTTTTTTGTGATGTTGCAGTTTTTTATTTTTAAATACTGTTGTTAGAGATTTTTTCAAAGTGTCCACATTTTCGATATCCGTAGCTCTAAACTTGCTAGCCCGGCAAACTCTCCTTGCTTGTATCAACTCTTTTTTTAGTTTCCTACATTCCCCGTCATACCAGGGTTTGTCAGGAAGAGACTTCCCTGGGCTAAACTTAAATGTTACTACCATGCCAGAGTGCCGGGCAGAATCCCAGATTGTATCCGTTAAGACTTTGTTATTTTTGTTGTCTTCCAGGAGCCCACCCGTATCTGGCATGTTATTACTCATAATATTTTTATATAATTCACAGTTTTGGGGTTTCCAGACCAGCTTTGTTACAATTCTGTTTTGCTTAACTTGTTGAATATTTTTATGGATACAGTTTCTTGGGATTTTAAAAACACAAGGGACGTGGTCTGATAACCCAAAATCCGACATAACCTCCATATCACAATTAACCCCCATAAGTGGAGTGTTTACAAAAATTAAATCAATAACGCTATTCCCCCTTTTATCGACATATGTAAACATACCCTTGGTGTCTGAAGGAGATCTGCCGTTTGTTAGTAATAAACCATTTCCATCCGCGAATTGCATTAACTTTTTTCCTCGCGTGTCTGATTTTGTGTCCATTGAATTTCTTGTGATTGAAAAGTTTGAATTTTTTACTGCATCGGGATGACAGTATCCAAGTGTTTTTACTCTTGAGTTGAAGTCACCTCCTACTATCATTGAAGTTCCTGGGTATTTGGATTCCGCCTCATCAATACTTTCTTGAAATAATTCTAAACAGGTATCTAAGCTTTTATTTTTGTTAAAGTAAACGAGAGCTAAAATGAAAATTTTATTGTTACATATGTCTTTTAACAGAATTATTATCCACATATCCGTAATATTTATAATTTCCTTACATATAAAATTTTTGCTTACCAATATAGCCAAACCCCCACTTCCCCTACCTTTTTGTTTGTCCTTAACAGCTGGGCTTACGAAGCTTGTAAAATTTTCAAAGGGAGGAGCTAGAGAAGGTTTACACGGCGCAAGTAGCCAGGTTTCCACTAAGCAGATTACATCACTTTGTGCTATTTTATGCTTTTCTTGAATATCTAAATTTGCGAACTTAGAGAACCCTTGTGAGTTCCAAAATGTAATTTTTGCATGATCATTGTGAGCTTTTTGTAAATTTAAAGAAGTTTTGACATTTTTGGTTATTTTACTTTTTGGTTGTAAGGATGGGTAAGGAATGTGTTGGTCATTGAGTCATTGAGTTGGCCAGGGTTGGTCCGTCAAAGACGGAACCACAGCTGGAACAATTGCGTCGTTTCTATCCAGCACAAAAATTTGGTCTTCCACGAATAGTCTTGACCCCGACACATTTGCCCGCTTTCCGCTCTGCTTGGCTCTTTTCATTTCGTCTAGTAATATGTTTCTTTTGCGTTCGCCTTCCTTAGTAAGATCGTCGGAAATGAAAACTTTGCTGCCTTGAATTCGTGTTGCATTAAATTGTTTTAAATTTTTTGCATGTTTAAATATTTTGATCTTTTCGCTGACATTTTCCATAGTGATCATGATACGAGTATGCCTTTTTTCGAGGGTTTCATTTGAATGGCTGATTCTATTTTTGACTCTACGCCAAGTATTTTTAGAAAGAATGAATGCATTGCTTCTTTGCTAGAATTAAAGTTGACGTGGGAGAGGTTCAAACCCGATACGATTAGGTTCCTCTTCTTCATGTTTACGGCTATCCATTCGTTTTGACTTTTTAACATCGCAATTTGTTGATCTTGAGTTGCAATTTCTTGTTCAAGGTTTTCTACTCTGAGCTTCAAATCGTCCTGTTCTTTTGACAGATTTTGGACTGTTTTCATAAAAGTAGAGACATTCTTCATTATTGCATTGAGTGGATTGACAATTGCCATCATTCCCTCATTGAATACTTTAACTGTAAGGGTTGCGTTTTCATTCCCAGCTAAATTTGGTATTTGGCATTGTAACATAGCAATAGTAGAGCAACCAGCTGGTCTTGACTCATCGGTTTCCATATCAGCGAGACTGCTTTGGCCTTGAGCTGTGCTTGGTGGAGGACGCATGCTGCTTTTAGTCGGCTGTGTCTGAGATCTGCTAATTCTTGTAAAAAGACAATTTGCGTAATTTTTGTAATTTGCTTGTCTTACGTGATGGAACTTGCAATTTTCGATTTGCTATCCTCGTAGGTGTGGGAAGGGAACAGGGACCAACCAAAAAGCAGTTAATAAATGTCCAATTATGTCGTTTAAACAGTTATTTACAATTAGAAAATCCACTGCTGCAAAAAGATCGACCACTCGCGCCGCTGCCTGCTCCCGCTCCTCAAATTTGGTTACTATGTAGGTGCCGTTTCCATGCTGAAATTTGTATTTTTTGAAACCTTGTATACGGTCCTTAAATAGAAAAATGCTGGAGAAAAACAATCTTCTCCCCAAGGAGAATAAACCGTTGCCTGGGTGTTCTCTTGCGCTTTACCAGGAGCATCGGGTAGAGAATTCCACATGGGGGATTTTGAACTTCTATAC
>CM036942.2:37862028-37880000 GCA_020352615.2 Yoshiicerus persimilis
CAAACAGGATGATTTGGGGAACAGAAAAGTGTGGTTCATGGTAATTTGGAAGCAATAATAGAACATTTTTTAGATATGCAATTTATTTATTTATATTTATATATTTTTTTAATTTTTACATTCATTTAATTCACTTCTAAATTAGGTATGTAGACAGCCGAGGCGAAATTACTGCTCTATGGCCAACTTCTGCTTCTTATTTCTGGATGCAGACTCGAAAAGTTGATTTTTCGCACTTTGATTTTTCATGAATATTCTTAATTAAATTAGTTCTATGATGAAGACCGCAACATGAAAAATAAAAACATTTCCAGAAGGCAATGCAAAAATTAGTCCTTAAATGATTTTTAATTATTCCATCGAATTTTTACAAATTTTACAGTTTTTATGTGTAGGAATGTCAAATGTGCATAATAAGAAAATATGAAACACTTTTTACTTGTATATACATATATCAATGTTCAAATTTTAAATTAATTCTAGATTCTGCAAAACTTTATTTGACCGAGTTATTAATTCATTTTTCCATTTCCACAATGTTTCGTCAACGACAAATGTAATTGTATTGTTGTATTTATCCAGCAGAGGTTCTGGTCCAGGCTTTCTAGATCGGTAGCTGTAATGGTGTAAAAATCCGTCCGAATGGTTGACAAATATTTTGGGACATTTTGAAATACAAGTTGTTGGGAAATGATTATGAAGTGTTAAGATATTTTCAGGACGGTGGAAACATTTTATACCGCTTCCCTTTCCTGCATCCTTACTATTTCGAACAGTATGCTATATATAAAGGATATTAAATATGTAAATCTGTGTAAGTGAATGTATATAAATATCTTACAAAGAAAAACGCATTAAAATTATAAGTATATTGAATAATTATTAAAAATAGGTTTTTACTTATAGCTTTTTCTTTACAAGTGCACATTACATTACCTGAAGCATGTAAAAATGTTCTGGTATATATTCCTCCGTTTTAGAGTTAATTTCGTTTGCTATGAAATGAACATTAGCAAACACAAAATATGGGATATAATTTTCAGTGTTGTGCTTTTCCAGTATTTTAACCAGATCAGGCCAAGTTGATGCTTCATTGTGTGGGACAATAATCTGCAAATATTTGTAATTGTACAATAAATCAAGTCTTATCATTATGGTACATTTACGACTTCAAAAGTATCATTACACATGGAAGTTATAATATAATACATGATTGATCTATAATAATTCACCTCATCGATATCCAACAATGAAATGTATTCGTATTTGTACATATTCCGGTAGAGGCAATCGTTATATGGAATCAGTTCATGTTGTCGTTTTTGAACTATCTATAAAAGAAGGCCGAATTTAATTACAGTGTAATTATATAATAAGTTTGTGAAGTTAAAATATTATAGCGGAAATACAATATTGGTAAATCCCAGGAGTATACCTTCTTCTTCAAAAAAGCATGACGTAAATAAGCTTCATTTGGTAAAGTTCCAGCATTTGTCAAAGGAAAAACTTGTATCTTGTTTAAATCTTCATAGTATTGAAATACCTTAATTTAATACCAAAAAATTGTATAACTATCTCAAAGCACAATAGATGAATTACTTATAATTACGTGAGAATAATTTGAAGTCATACCTTGCGTACATTAGGATGCACAGCAAGTTCATAAAAGAATATCTTATGTACACCGAATAACAGAAGTAACTCAATCCATTCTACTAATCTTACAGACCAGTCTGGTACTATGAAATCCATGCCTTTTACACAAACTGCAAATTTTTCTTTTTTCTCAGGTTTGTCGAAATGAATCCGTAAATTATTGGTTGCAGGAGTACACGGTGACGGAACTATTGACACCGACATTGGAATCTACATGAAATATTTCCACTCTTGCTGTTTATTATTAATTACCATGCAAATATTTTAGAATTAATTGCTTTCTTACAGCAGTATCGTTAATCCGATCTTTTGGTATTGGACAATTCATCAAATAAGGTTGTACTGATGCATCGTTATAATTTCCCCAATGTTTATTCCAAATGTAGCTATAACTAGTTATCTTCATTACAATTATTACATTAACGAGGTTAGGAGTCTGTAAGTTATAGATGGTTATAGTTATACTGCATTTTAGTTTAAGTTGCTTACTTCGGTTATGAGAGGTTCTGTTCGGTTTTCAAACCAAATTTGACAATAATTTGTTCCGACTGTTTCATCTCTTTTGTTCATCATGCTTAGAATTCTTACAGAAGGAGCATCCTTATTTGTAGATCGGATGTCCCAATAAGCTCCAAATAAATGGAAAGTCCAGTTGGTTTGCTCTTGAAGCTTGACACAAGTTCGAAAGTTTTAATGGAAATAAGACTATATGAGAATTAGAAATTTATTTCCGAAAGGTGTACCACTTTGGTACTTTGAAACATGAATATGCCCTGAAACCTACCTGCCATATGACGTTACTAAACTTAATACCATAAACATATGGAAATGGAGCACAACTTTTATTTCCGAAAAATTTTGGACCATATTTATTGACTCCTAGAATGTATGGAGAGGGAGGCAAGTTTGGAATGTGCTCGGATCCTTTTTCAATATAATCAAGAGTAAAAGGGCTATTTTGACTTTTGTTATACGAGTGTGCTCTGTGTAAGCGTTTCTCATTTGGATTGTCAATTTGACCTACACAATTAAAGTTGTACAAGAAGTCCTTGTATGAGTGTAAAACAAAGAGACAAAATATAATCGTACAGAAAAATAATGTAAAATTTTTTGGCATTATAATACTTTCGGAAAACTATATACATAAAATGTATATGATGACTGCTTACTACTTCAGGTGAAACTGACACTAGAACTTCGTTATGATGTAGGACAACTCGCTTAGTTATCGGTGCGGGTACCTTTAATTAACAATTGATTGCACAGATTATTCTCTTATTTGTGCATCCAACAATATAAATATGTAATAGTGATAACCATATTTATTATCACAATTTTTAATTTTTGGGATTGGAAATCATAAGAACAGATGTTATACTATCCACCGCAGTATACTTTATTAGGAAATATATAACAATTCAAATAAAATTGTATTGTGAATTACATTGTGTTTTGTGTTTTATATCATTTATAATATTAGTGCAAACTAAGAGAGGTTTATTAGTAAACCGAAAAGTTTGACACGTTCATTCAGTGATACGTGTGTACTATGTACAGCAGAATGAAAACATTGCCTTAGTCCATAAATGCACAATCCAAAATCAACACTACTCAAAAGATAACACATGTCATTATATTACAAAAAGCCTAAGTTACACTGTTGTTTGTTCAATTTTACTGTACTTTGTCTACTGAAGAAGGCAAATACCCATGTGGATCATTAGTGTCAATGAAAGCGACTATGCAGTCGGCGGCGTCAATTGTACATTTTTGTTGTGGTGATGTTTCTTGTTTCCGTACTCTGACTCGTTTAACGTTGTCCCCCGTATGAATTTTTTCATGAGTAAGCATATTGTATTTATTTAGAAAAGTCTTGCCACATATTGAACAAGTAAAAGGCTTCATTTCTGTATGAGAAGTTTCATGCGAGCGGAGACCGGTGACACTTTTAAACGACTTTCCACATATTTTACAATAGTATCTTCGGTTAGGGTCATGCGTTCTTATGTGAACTCCAAGATTTTTTTTATTTGTAAATCCTTTACCGCAAATATTACAGAGAAAGCTAACTTCTGTATTATGGGTATCTACATGTCGCTTTAGTTGATGCCTGTTAGGAAACAATTTTTCGCAAATGTCACACTTCTTTAATTTGCTAGGATCGTCGTGAAATCTCTCATGAAGCATCAAGCCATGTAAAGTTTCAAACACCTTTCCACATGTACGGCACTTCGGCATATCTGGGTCAGGATGAACTTCAACAGTATGTTTCTTCAGTTCAGTCGAATTTAAACACTGCGTCTCACAAAAGGCACATGCAAAAGGGTTGGTTCCTTGGTGGAAATTAGATTCATGGTTTTCCAATTCATCCGCAGTTTGGAAAATTTTTCCACATAACTTACACCTAAATCGTTCCTCGTGCATTCTTTGTATGTGCTCTTTAAGATAACTTTCGTTCTTGAGAAATCTATCACAATGTGGACAATTCATTCCAGCAGACGGTTTTTTCTCCTCTTCTAAATACGACAGGAATAGTTAATTAGGACTTTTTCTGGTCAAAGTTAAGGATACAAGAACAATACAAAGTAGTGTAACATCCAGGGAAACTTACTGCAGAACACATAATGAGCCTCCATCTCAGCTTCAAACAAAAACTTGCGCCTGCAACCTTTCGTTTTGCATGGAATTTTTACTGCAGTAAAACGCTGGGACATTAAGGGAAACTCTACCTCTACCTCCATTTCCTCCGACTGGTCTTGAAAGTCAGAAGTAATTGTCGAGTCTGCGTAATTGTAAAATTACATTTGTAAAACGGATATATTCATTATTATACAATTTTTTAAATCGATCTTTTTCTTGTCACAGTTACTGAATCTCAGTTTTTACCATCAAATGGTGATTGCATATAATCATTATTTGAGTAAAACTCGTCATCCAAATCGACACTATTTTCCACTTCAGTTTCTTCCATTTTCGTCGAATTTTCTTTATTGCTTGTTTCGAATCTTTCAGAAAAGTCACGCCATGATTCTATTGTAAAATGTAAAAAACCTTTATACAAGATATGTCAATATTTTAAATTGTTGAGAAAACACTCATAACTACGATTCCTCACCTTGGTATACCACTTTTACTAACGCATTATAATTTTTCAAATTAGAATTTTCTTCTTCGGGGGGACATTCGGCAGAACTCTCGGCTAAAGTCTTCAGCATATTGTCGTAATTACTTTTAATCATTACTTTTGTGTTGTCTAAATATTTGCTTATTTTTCTCTGCAATGTTTTTTGTAATTTCCATAAAATATTTACATCGCGAATTCTTTGTAGGCAAACCGTACAAAAGTCAGCTGTTTTAAAATGTTTAATGAGAGTACGCGCACGGCTACGCTTTGTTTCCGCAAACAAAATATGACAAACTGTTTCCGCACATTCATCTTTCCACAACTTATGTAAGCGATTGATCTTCGGAATTTTAGAAATACTTGCATTGCATGCGGGAGAACCGCAAAATATACATTTATTGGCCTTTTCCATTTTCATCTGCATTACATAACAAAATAATAGTAAAAATTAAATTAAAGGGAAATTGCGTCTAAAGAAAAATATCAATGAACCTTTTAACCTTACCTTATCTAAAGAATTTAGTAATCAGAAAATCCAACTTTCGGCTTTCAAATATCTATACTGCATTAACTGCATGCAGTATAAATTTTGGATTGCAAATTGTAACGCACAAGTCCCACGAATAAAGTTCAACTTTGAGTTTTGACGCGGCTTGTAATGTGAATTCAACCCACAATACACGAATCTTGAATAAATTTTCGGCGTGCATCTGCAGAAAGCCCGAATCGGAGAATAGAATATCCTGCGAAGACCACTCTGTATTTTGGACTGGTTGCAAACAGGATTGACTACTTTGGTCTGGTGGCGTGGTGGCTGAAGACTACAATCATTTATCTTCACACTCCCTCATCCAACACGTCTCGTCATATTTCGTAGAAATAGGCCGGATACTAACCAGTCAACTATTGTGCACTATTGAAATAAACAAATATGAGGTAATCTCAATCGCAATGTATTTAAATATTTTATTGTTGTCAAATGACATTTTCTATTTTACTTATTAATGTTTCTAAAAAAATTATTCCACCTGTAGTAGCAAAATATCGAAGGAAATGCTCTTTGACTGTGTCAATGCAGTCATCCAGCATTCTAATGAGAAGAAGAGAAAATTCGTCGAAACGGTGGAACTGCAAATTGGATTGAAAAACTACGATCCTCAGAAGGATAAGCGTTTCAGCGGGACTGTCAAGTATGATGCAATTATTTTTAAGACGATAGTGACCTTTACCCAGGGTCGCTAAACAATTGGGGAGGTAATCCTTTGGATTACCGATATAGCCTATCTATACTACAGGTGTTTTTGGTTATATTATTTTTTTCTTTGGTGAGTCATAATCACTCGTAAATTTTTATTGGTGGCACGGGCGGCGGGCGGTTGCTTTTTTGCCATGTGTTTATTTGGTGTTTGTGGGTTAATGGAAATTGCCATTTAAATAAGCGTTTATTCAAGACATTTTTCGTTTAGTTTAAAAAATAATATTATACATGTGCCTAATCTTGTCCTAATGCTTTGGTATACGCTATTGCTAATCATTGATCATGATATAAAACAGCCCAATTAATGAAAATACAAAATGTATAGACTTAAGCACATCCCTCGACCGAAAATGAGTGTCTGTGTTCTTGGAGACCAACAGCACTGTGACGAGGCTCAGGCTAACAGTGTTCCCTCAATGGATGCTGAAGCGCTAAAGAAAATGAATAAGAACAAGAAACTGGTCAAAAAGCTGGGTAAGAAAAGAAACAATTAAACTGTAAAAGGAGTATAAATACGAGAAATAAGTTCTACTATAACAGTTTTAATATCTTGATTTTACATTTGCCGGTGCAGTACTTTAGTACTTAATCCTGTAATTTATTTTTTGTCTTTGTAGCTAAAAAGTATGATGCATTCTTGGCCAGCGAGTCGTTAATTAAGCAGATTCCGCGATTACTCGGCCCTGGTCTCAACAAAGCTGGCAAATTTCCAGTTCTTCTTACCCATCAAGAATCGATGGTCCAGAAAATTGACGAAGTTAAAGCTACCATTAAATTTCAAATGAAGAAGGTATAATTATTGTCATTGTTTCAACTTCTCCCAAGCCATTTAAAAGACTTGTACGCTTGTACCTATAAACCATTTATTGACAAAATGAAAGAATGCTGAAACTTCAGGATTAATGCTGTCGAACAAATTATTTTAATAGGTTTTGTGCCTCTGTGTGGCTGTTGGTCATGTGGGAATGAGTGCTGAAGAACTAGCTCAAAATGTGCATCTGGCCATCAATTTTTTGGTGTCACTGTTGAAGAAGCATTGGCAGAACGTTCGCTCTCTTCACATTAAATCAACAATGGGCCCTCCTCAGCGATTGTACTAGTGCAGTATTTTTGCAAGTTTGTCATTCATTTGTTAGCATATGGCATATGAAAAACGAAAGTTTTAATAAATACTGATTCAGAATCTTATTATTGTTGTTATTATTATTGTTATCCATTGTCGTTATTGATTTGTTCAAGAATGAACCTTCGTCTTAGTAAAAATACATAATATAGGTAGGTATTTAATATTAATATCTATTTGAGCATAGTATGGAAATTATTATTAATGGTATCCATTGACATAATAAGGTCTCCATTTGGGGAGCAGCACCTAAATTATTTTAAGACCATTTGAATTAGATAATTTGGAAACTACTTTAAAAGTCGTAAAGAGAAGTTAGGCAATGTAAGTATACGTACAACCTATAGCCGTCTGGATGGATTTCCAATTAGTAAATTTTGACAGAGGAGCCATACAAATGACAGCATTAATTTCCAAAGAATGTAATGCGAACCGACTTTGACGAAAGTTGACTGTCGAGTTCCAAAACTCCATCCCAATAACTTGGTCTACACACAATAAGTACTTTTTCATGATTCAGTTTGATAAAAAATGTTATTTGTGATTACAATTACTTTAAAAAAGCACCTTCAGAAATCATTTGTGTTGTTTCATTTTTAAATTGTATTCCCCATTGTAATCCACGAGAAAAAAATAAAGAATTAGCAGTGCAGATGAACTCGTTGTCAGTCCCAATAATATCAGACTCCGAAAGTTTTTGAATTTTCAAAACCTGGTCAATAGGGGGTAATAAAAATTGGTCATCCACCAAAACTGCGTAAAAAAGATTTTTAATATTGTTAACTTATAAATTATATTTAACGATTATGGATAGGGTATATCATAAAATGCAGGACTCACATAGATTGTGAGGCTCTAGTTCTGAATTTGAATATAAAATTTCTCTAGTGTGATTCATATCGGTTGCTGGATAATTGAACTGTAAGGAACACTGTAGCAAACCGAATTCGTAATTTGTCGGTTTCAAACTCCATATTACGCATGTTCTTCCTGTTGTTACATTGGTATTTATTACAACATCTTCAGGCAGCATGGAAGAAAGTGTTTTCCTTCTAATAATGCCACAACTGGAGGCAGACGAACAAGGAGACCAACGAAGTATTGGTGTGTGAAAGGAATAAGTACAGCATGAAAAATCATACTCGTCTGAAGTTTCATTATAAATGTAGCCAAAGTGGTCAATGTGATTTACACCTAAGAGTATACAATTCCCAAAAGGAAATCAATTTCTTGACCTTTATACATATAGGTAAGTATCTATTTTTACAGCATTGTAATTGTAAGTTTTAATATTCCATATTTATAAAGCATTCATTTCATATCTGAATTTTAGTCCATTCTTATATTATAGCAGGAGTACGTACCATAGGGGCTATACTCCCAAGTGTGAAATATTCTTTCATCGTCTTTATTTAGACATTGAATTTCTACAAGATTTCCGGAGATGTCTGCAGTTGGAACGTCTATTCTTCCCATATATATCAAGCCATCAGGATCATTAGGGTGTTCACTTAAGGTTTTTATTACTCCACTAGGTATTGGGAGTGTAGTGTTCTCATTTATAATTATTTTTACTTCTAATTCCAACTTGGACTGACATATAAAAGTAGCAGATGTTTCATTCTCAGGTTTGTGAGGCACATAGTTTTCTGCAGGTAGGGCTTTTGTAATTCCTAAAGAATGCATATAAGCAATCAAACTCAGATATTCTGTTTTCCAAAATTTGGGAAAGAATATTCAGAATTGGAAATTTCGTCGGTAATAATAATATATTATGTAGCATGATTTACAGCAAAAATTCAAACATAATTTACAAATGAATGAATTCATGCATACCAATTGGACGAACCAAGGAAAATTGGATATCACTGACCATAGAAGTATTGAATTTGCTTGTAGCAACGCACTTATAATTATCATAAGGTTCGTCAATTGCTGTTAGATTTAATTTAAAACCCTTATACGGTTCGTAGACAGCTTGATCCAAAGTTAGCTCTTCCGAGTCAACCTTTACAAAAATAAAACATACTTCATTGAAAAAAATTACAAGTAAATAAATATTTCATTCTGAAAACTTAATTACTCCTTTGAGCAATGAAATTTGTAGAAGATAATTATCCGTGATGACACATGGAATGTAAGCAAAAGTTGAGCCTTCAAAAGGGACAACTATTCTTTCTTTTGGGTACAGAAATGAAGAACTTCCTGGAAAAGAAAATTAACATTTCACAAAATATAATACATTCCGAAAATACATACATTTCAAAATTGCACATGATCTTACCCATGACGTAAAGATTAAAGTAAACCTCTTGTTCAGTGTCATGTATGCCTACACAAGTATACTTTCCTGTGTTTCCTTCCCTCAAGCTTTTGAAAACCAATGTCTCTTGATAAAGAAACGTTGAACTAGATATATCACTAGGGTCGAGTTTTACAAGATGTAAGAATTCCTCGGTAGCAAACACGGGTGACTGTCAATTATAAATTTAGCATAAATATTTTACCAGTTCACGATTTTTATTACTTTTTAGTTTGCATACAATATATCTTTATAAAAATAAGCCATTATTAACAAATAGTTGTCAAATATTCAAGGTAAATAGTTTCAAGATACAATTTTAGTAAGAATAGTGAAATTAAAGATGTCACCCCATAATCGCCCTCGTAAATCCAGTGTATAGGATATGATGCATTGCATTCCATGCGAATAGTTTCATTATCCCTTAAGTTTGTTGAGAAACTAAGTCGGACATCAGAATTAGGAATATCCTGAATGACTTCTGACCCCGGATTCACTTGACGAACTAATACTACTCGTATGTTTGGAAGAGTAACATTTTGCGATTTTATGCAACCAAAACAGGTAACTAAAACTACTATGGTACAAAGACCCATACGAACTATTTTAGTTGAGTGCTTCATGTGTCAAAAAATTGATGTCAAGTATTAAAATTCTTCCACTCCCTTATTACACTTTGTTGTTATACAAAGTTTAAATTTCCTAAATGTATACAAAGTTGTATTCTGAGCATTGCATAACTTCTATCATGATGTCCTTAACTTCACATTATATCAGAGAACTACTTGAATGCAAAACAGTCGTTTAGATTTACATACTCAGTATACCATTATATATTCCTTCGCCAAATTGTGCGTTTGTGCACTAAATCCGAAAATAGAAATGTTTCCAATCATAGTAATGATATGAGCTTAAAATCTCTTGTAAAAGCGAAATAATATTCTTTGTGCATGAACTGCGATTCCAAAATACAATTCTCGTGTGCATATTGAATTATGTAATAATAGTAATACCATTAAGCGCTTAATTACTATGTTAATAACAATGGAGACTATAATGATAATGGCATGTTGGCTGCAAGATAATTTATGCCATAAGATAAAAACAAATTCATTACTTGTCTTCAATTGAAAAATTTTGAAGTTTCATAGTCAGTTGTCTGAGTTGAACAGTTTATCTGCAGGTAGGACAGATTGGCAATTATCAAAAC
This sequence comes from Yoshiicerus persimilis, assembly GCA_020352615.2. NCBI lineage: Eukaryota > Metazoa > Arthropoda > Collembola > Entomobryomorpha > Tomoceridae > Yoshiicerus > Yoshiicerus persimilis. The sequence goes on from CM036942.2 coordinate 37,872,702, forward strand.
ATACAGATACCAAATACATGTATTCAGCGGATGTATATCTTGCATATCTCATACTCACAATAGGTATACTAATTCTGTGGGCAATTACGACTCCGAGAGTAGAACCACAAGTTTTATTATTTGAGCTTGAAATATATAATCGCAGTATTTTTTGCAGTTCAAAATGTAATTTATACCTTCAATGCACATATGCAATAGGCAGGTGTTATACTTGGTTGTCTTGTTTAGGACTTTTTTTCTGTTTACATACTATAAATGGGGAAAGCTAAATGGGAACATGGTCACTTGGATGCTAATGAAACACTAATTGACCCTTACTTGTATGTACTGCTGATTTTCGTAGCATATAGAAATACATTAGTTTTATGTCGCTTTTGCTAATTGAAAAGATTTTTCCCTGTTGCAGCTAAATGTTTTAAAAACAAGTTTATTTTTCATGAATTAATGGCAAAAGTACAATTTCTGAATAAGCGATTATGATACTTATATATACACTTACGAAGGTGGATCGAATTGATGAACAATTTACTGCGATAGTATTCATAGTATAACCCCATAGAATTCCAGACAGAGCGTAAACTATATGATTAGTTACTGTATTCCACAGCAAGCCATATCCACATTATTAAGAGTAGTATCATCATTGGCTGTAATTGTAATAGTATTATAAAAATCACCTTTTAACTCTGTTCCATGTATTTTTGACATATTTTAAAATCTTAAATAAACTACTGAAAAAGTTTAATATCTTTTCGTAGTAAGACATGTTACCTCCTTGATCCTCAACTTGTGTTCTGAGTCCACATAGTTGCGTTCCTCTAGGACACCTTCTCTCTTCAGTCCAATTTCCCCAAGGTGTAATTCCAGCTCCGTCGATAATACTGCCTCCAGCACAGATGAGTCTCAAATCATTAGCAGCACTGTCATCAGCAACTAACTGATTTGGTTCTGATTTCAATTGAAATCCAACAGCAAACTCAGGGAATGTGCATTCCTTAAACATAAAAAATATATTATATATATGTTAGAGGCAAATCGAGAAATATATAAAGTTAATAAATATTTTACATATTATAGTAAATTTCTAATTTCCTTCACCTTCACACCTCCATAACTTCCCGCATGACCTACTTTACTTGTAATAGTTGTAAAGCTCTTGGTCTCCGTTGCTTTTGCTCTTCCGACATCAGAGATACATAGAAGTTCGATTCCATTCAAGGCTGTGTCATCTCCTAAGATAGACTGAGGAGGTTGCACCTTGAGACGCATTCCGTACACAAAATGGAACTCTGGACATGTTTCAATACTTCCCCAACTTCCCCATGGAGTCACTCTGGGGGATTCAATGAGAATCATGTCGTTAATAGCTTCAACTTTTACATTCTCCACGGGTGTAGTGGTTGATTTTTGTAAGAGGAGAACGAAAGACAAGGCTAATGTTATACTTTTTAAGGCCATCATTGTGCTGTTTTATGAAATGCTAAGGTTGACCTGGAATGACTGTAAAGGTAAAAAAGGTGGCGATGTCTATCTGCAAGCAAACACTACATCAAACTGCCGAATCACTTTAGACTACGGTAATTAAATTTTACTTTAATTTTTCAAGTACTTCGAATTCAGGACTAAAACATTCTGAGGTTCACTGTATCCGTACGATCTGTACTTAACCTTTACATTAGTTAAATACGCCTTTCGGAAATATATTATAATGAGTTTTACAAGTAGGGTTTTACAAGAGTTTTACAAGAACTGGTCTGCATACTAGATTTTATTATCACATTATTGTCAGCACAAATCATTGAAATATATCAATCAATTTCAACATGAGCATGACAGCAGGTATTGTATTTGTAATGCTAATACTCTTGAGTGCAGACTATTTACAATTAAATTAATTAATATATTCTAATTATGGAATCGATGGACATGATGTCATAAAAATATCAATAATACCTGCTATGGGTGAATAGCAAGCGCAGTAGTGTAATTAATAAGGCTTTCCTTTTAAAGTGCCTTTACATCGTCGGTGTGACAAACAAGAGCTTCTAATTTCTGCTTGTACTAACCGTAAGTACATTTGCCTTTGAGTATTCTGCTGTAACATCCACGAATACCTGGTATCCACGTAAATTCCAGAAATCGTCAAACCGTAAACTGTTGAGTTCCTATAGATAGTTCAATTAGTTTATCCATTGTTTTATTAGACACATTAATTGACAAATTCAATTTGAAGTGCATGATCATTAGCATCAGTCAGCAATAATGAATAAAATTCGACGGATTAGAATACACTAATAATGAAAATCTTTGTTAATTTTCAAAAAAGATAATTTAAACTAGTTTAAGTAGACAATTTTATCATTTCAAAACATTCCAGTAATTCAAATACCTATATAAATCTCAATCAATCTTGGTAGTGTTATGAAGACCACCTAACCGCTAATAAGGTGGAAGTTCCCTACCGAAAGCGTAACAATTTTTTTATTGTAAATAAATACTTGTTAACCGTGAATTCTGTGAAGATGTATCGTTATTTTTATGAAACTAAATGCTTTGAAGGTTGAAAGTACATGCTTAATTTTAAAGAAAGGGTGAGTGTGTAGCGTGTGTTTGTTTATATGGTGTATTTATTTTTATTCATTGCAAACGATAAGAAACGACTTAATAGAGTATAAAAATAATCAAGGCACTGCACAGCATCCCATATTGATATTGTTAAGGGTAGTGTCATCGGAATCTGTAAATAGTAGACATGAAAATTAAATATTAGTGTATTACTTACTACATATTTCTATAAGATATCAGGATAGCTTAAGAAATTGTCAGAAGATTTTAAATATTTTTACCACTTCGAGATTCCACTTGTGTCTGAATTCCGCAAAGTTGTGAACCTCTGGGACATCGGCGTTCTTCAGTATAGCCACCCCATCCCATACCGTTTCCATCAAGAACATCTCCATTAGAACAAATTAGTCTCAAATTATTGGCTGCAGTATCGTCATCAAACCAACCTTGGTCGTCTTCTGATCTTAGTTGAAATCCAATAGCAAAAAGTGGGTTTGGGCATTCTATGATGCTTTTATACGATCCCAAGTAGCCTTCAGTACTTTTAATGACAGTAAATCCTTGCTTTGGGTCAACTTCTACTGAAACGTTTCTTTTCCCTAAAGGAGAAATGCAAAATAACTCAATTCCATTGAGAGCCGAGTCGTCTCCAAAGGTTCCTTGATCGTCATGAACTTTGAGACGCATTCCATACACGAACTCATTAGGTGGACATACTTCCATTGAAGCTGCCCAATCCCCCCAGTTAGTCACTCTCGGTGATTCCAATATTATTTCTTGACCCAGTACGCTGGTAAAGGCCAGAAATATTGAAAGGAGTAAGATGTTCATGATTGCGCTAGAAAATGAGTAGGAAAAGTCACAGTAACAGCTAGTGAATGTGAATGTATCACAAAACAAAGGCAATTAATTTATGGACGATTTTTCGTTTACTGTGATCCTGATAGCAAAAGCACAGATATAAATAGTAATGCTTATTAATTCCAGTTTTATCTGCACTCAAATTAATGTAGAGTTGAGTTGAATGTAACTTCATCAAATTTTATTGATTGATAAGGATTTTACAAGGGCTAGTGTAACAATTTCAATCAATCATCCTAATTACACAAAATAAAGTACTAAAAATTGTGTATGTACCTATTTCACCAACTAAAGAGTAGTTATGTTCGATGTACAATACAATACAGGTATATAGGTACAGGTCAACTTACTCTTTAAACAGACTATCTTTGTCTCATAAGCATCATCTACTATAATACGCTCGTTGTAAGGGCTCCTGATATTCAAAAATGGTATTTATCATCATCATGTTCTCAGGTTAATTCTGAATTTATTGCATATATACAGTAGGTACAACTGGTACAACAAAGCTGTCAATCATCTCATTGCTTATCTGCAACCGATATGTCTCAAAAGGATTTAATTAGAATACGTGAAATTTTCATTAGCGATAACAAAACAGTAATTTACGTAATCGATAAACTTAAAATAAAGAGCAGACTGTGCAAGCAGTTGATAAGCCACTTTTAATAGAAATATTATGCCAATTGATCAAAAACCATTTTATGGGTTCTGTTCTGTGAAAGTATACCGTATGTAATAAATTGTAATGTAATTGTGACAAAAAGTGAATCAAATAGATGTTTACCTAGTAATAATTTCGAATGCAAAATGTAAACTAAATGTTATAAATGATTGCATGTATCAATAAAGGTTGAACAAAAAACAAATTGGTTGTTGAAGAAGGTTAAGATAGATAGTTATTTATTGCTTGAAGCACCTATGTTAATATTTTCATTTACGAGAAGGGCAATCAACATTCCATGGATAATCGCAATTATTAATTCGTTGATTAAAAAGTAACCCATCTGGGCACATCTGATGGCCTATTACTTCCCAAGCTAAACAAGAGTAGAACCAAGCACAGTCTTCTGGATCAGCAAAATTTCCATCAGATTCTGGGCATTCAAAAGGTCCTCCAGGTCTTCTGGTTGTGGTAGTAGTGTCTTGTCCAGGGTCTTCGGTTGTACCAGGGTCTGCTGTTGTTGTTGTGGTTCTAACTGTTGTAGTTCCTGAAGGAGGGGTAACGGTCCCTGGATAGTCTGGTGGTCTTTCTCTGTCACCACAATCGACATCCCTAGGAAGATTGCAGTCATTGCTTCTGGTGTCGAAAAGCCAGTCAGCCGGGCATTTGAGTAAGGTTTGATGTCCACCCCTACATTCGTAGTAATATTCGCAGAATCTTTCGTGAGGAGAGAGTCCATCAGGGGAACACTCTGATGGTGAACCTGTGGTTGTGGTTCTTGCTGTAGTTGTTGTGGATCCTCTTGTAGTTGTTGTTCTAGGTGGGGGAGTACTTGTTCCAGGGACACCTGGTGGACGTGTTCTGTCTCCGCAATCTGTGAGGTAGGCAAAGTTGCAGCCCATGTAACGTAAATCGAATAAATAAGTTCCTGGACAAATGTCAAGTCTTGGCTCCCATTCCCAGCAAGTGTAATAATATTCGCAGAGCTCTGGATGTGGGAATGCTCCTCCAGCTTCAGGGCATTCGAAATCTACGGGTGGTGGGGGTCGTGTGGTAATGTTGCTGGGGGGTGTCGCAGTGCTAGGCACATTGGTGGGCCTAATTCTATCCCCACAGTCAACTTGAGAAGCATAATTGCAACCGTGATATGTCAAGTCAAATAACATTCGGTCAGTGCAGGTCCACATCGTGGCTTCCCCTTCCCAACAGTCGTAAAATAAAAGACAGTCCGTTTCATGTGCATGTGCCCCATTTGAGGGACAATTGAAGTCCGGAGCTGGACCAATTACCTCCTGACCTTTCTGTAATTATTCATAAAAAGTAGATGTAAGAATGAAATTAGTAAATTTTGCAACACAAATTGATTCATCGTAGAACAAAGCTGTAGAAAAATGTTTTTTCTTACCACTTCAATTGGACTTTGAATTGTGCGGATATTGCAGGGAAAGTCTTCTGGCCAAACGCAAAGATTCTTTGATGGGTCAAAGTGTAAATTTGCTGGGCACTCTTCTTTCCATGCTAACCCATTGGTACAGTGAAAGAATTCACTGCAACTTGATGGAGATGGGTGAAAAGAATCCTCATTACTTGGACACTGTAATATCATAAGCATCCAATACCATGTTATTAAAATTCAATTAATTTTTTTTGATCTGCTAACCATGTATAATAGTGCTAAAGCTATTTTTACAATAAGTAAACTAGTTTCGTTAACTATTTAACATGGTTGAAGTTGGCTAGCTAGAAAATTAGAATACATCCATTGTTAGATGCTGAAACATCTTACTTGGAAATTTGGCGATGGTGTAGGTTCAGGGTTCTTATCCTTAGTTGGACTAGCTCCAACTGAAATATACAAATCGCAATTTTTAGGAAGGTATTTTTACTACTAAACAATTACGCTACTACAAAGTATATTTGGGAAATATTCTGGAGAGTGCACTAATAATTTTATTTTATTTGTATGTACATTACTTACTTTACTTTACCAGAATATTCAAAATGAGTGCTTAAGATTAACTATGCAAAAACAGTTAAAATATTGTAATGCTTACCTGAGGCCAACCCAATAAATACTAAAGCTAAGAAAGCAGTCTTAAAATTCCCCATTGTTAAGTGTAAATATTATGCAACAGGAAAGGTGTCCTAATTGCAAGGTTCCCCAAGAACAAGTGACACTTTTAGGAAGCTCAACAGCCACTTTAAAACCACAAAACCAATTACTGTAATGAACGAAACGTTAGCACCTACCTGCTAAGTAATGAGATCATTTGAGATAAATGGTGTTTTTTCGAAGTAATCTTATTTGCAGACCTTTGATTAACCGATCATGAGATTTTTTCCATTAAAAGCAAACTACTCCAAAATCATGTTTAATATAATTGAACTAGATTAATAATTGCGCACATGGACATAGGACATTTTAAAATCTTGTAACAATTTAGAGCAATGACAGCCAAAGTCATAAACTGCAAATCGAAAAGCATATATATTTTGAATTCATCAAACTGCTTAATGTAGAGTTCAACATTTTCTCCCTCATCACGTTATGCGTTACAATGGTAAACTGAATTGAATGCAACTTGTATATTATAACTATCCATTTTATGAAAAAATTATTATGCGGGCAAGAAAACGAAAGGATGCATATCCAAAGCTAAAAATGTTGACCGCTTTAAATGTGTGAATTGTCATTTGACAAATTGACATATAGCACAAACACTGTTATCAAAATATCTTATGTCAACACTAACTAGCTAATAATGTTCCCTTATGCATGCATTAAATTGTCCTTATGTTCGTATAACTCGAAAGTGTATTTGCGTACATTAAACAATTTTCAATTAACGAGAACTGCAATATATGACGTTATGGGTAATTGGGTTTGAATTGAAGTTTGAATTGGTTAGCTGATATCTCCAAGATATCGCATTCCAATCCAGATCATTAAAATGCTGACGAGCTGTTGCAGTTAACCAGGTGTACGTATATCAGTGTTACAAAGTAAGTAAATGTGTAATTGGAAAACTATGCTAACCTAAACCAGTGTAACCTCATTTAAGTTGTCAAGTTTAAGATAACGAATAAAATTCAAATACTACGTTAATTTTTTTGTGTCGCATTTATTTTAATGCGGAGATATAAATCCTACAATATAACACATCGTTGTAAAGAGTTATAGACAAAACTAACCACATTGTCAAATGAAA
>CM036943.2:744087-767434 GCA_020352615.2 Yoshiicerus persimilis
AATGGCTTTTCCTTTTCCATTCTGGACCAAATAATATCCTGATTGTCGGTCCACGTAATCAGAGATCCTGCAATTCTGGAAATTCTCATTCCACCAACCAAATTTTCCAATTGCAATTGTCGGTATTTGTTTGTCCGTCAACCGAATAAATTCATCTGGTAAGTATCTGTATCTACCATGAAGGACGAGTTGCGTCAGTCGAAAGTGAGGCAACATTTTCTCCACTTTATCCAAAGAGAATCCATTCAGAATGAGTTTGTCTAAACGAATCACTCCACCAAGGAATCTTGTCCCCCAATAACTGTCATCTATACGGAAAATTTTGACACTTGGTGGGAAAAGATCCACATTCACTTCTTTCACCTCTTTTACGTGCAAGTGAGTCAATTCGAGGGAACGAAAATCTGGCAAAAGAGACGTCCATTTCAATTTCAAATATTTTAAGTTTGGTAGGTCAATTCCTCCATTCACAAATACTTTTGTGTCACTTAGTGAGAGTTTTTCGAGTGATGGTGGAAGAATGGACAGATCCAAGGAGTACATTTTTATTGTTGCTTCCTTGATGTTGACTTCTCCATTGCCATCCGCTGATTTCAAACTCAACACATTCACATTATGTAAGTAAATATATTCCATGTTGGCAGATTCCTCACTCAAGTCAATCGAAATGTTCGCTTTGTCAAACCGAGAGCTAATTGTTAATTGTTTCATTTTGTGGAAATTAATGAATTCATTGACCTTGGCAATCGTTAATGTTTGTGCATTCTTAACGAAGGAAACATTTAGTAATTCTAACTGCATCGGGGTGATTCGATTGACAGAACCCAAATTCAATGAACAATTACGCAGAGCTATATTTTCAATGGAGACAATGGATTCCAATGACAAAATTACATTTGATAGTTTACAAGAGATTTCCAATGTGCTGAGTTTCTTTGGAAGCCACTCACTGACATCAATCAGATTTGCGTATTTTGGAGTTCCATCCAGGAACTGCATGTCACATAAAACTAACTCCTGCAAATCATTTGGCAGCGGAACCGGCAAATCGGAAGAAAATAAGTTCAAGTTTATTCTCTTTGTCTCTCCATCAAATACAATTTTCAACATCGATCCATCATTTGTAAGAGTTTGGAGTGGATTAAATTAGAATCAAGAAGTCTCACTAATGTAGTCGACATCTCTTTCGAATGAATCATCTGAAAAGACTTTCTGTCTTGCAGTATTTTTTGTAGTTTTTCTTTGTTGCCCACCTTCCACAGAGAAATTAACAAGTGACCGCCAACTAAGTCCTCTCCGACTTCTGCTTGCAACCTCAACAGTCGAATTTCAACATCGTAATATATATAATTCATTTCTTTTTCATATCTTCCTTGTAAAGTTCCTCTAGAACTTTGATGCTCTCTTCCAACTGTTGATTCTTCTCCAAGCAAATGGCATAATTAAATTTAGTCGTATTTGTCCTTATTTCTTGGTCAATGTATCTGGATAAAAGAACACATTCGTCGAATCTCTTCTCCTGGACTACGCAATTCAGAAACCACTTTGAGACAATTTCTATTAATCCATGAACACTTTCCTTAAGGGCATCTTCGCTTTTGCCTAATCGAAAATATAAATGAAGGCGAAAATAGGCGAGTTGGTCCAGGGTGGGTTCTGTTCTCAAATCTACAATATTTCCGTACTCTCTTTGTAATTCATCGTTCATAAATTTAATTTCCCAAGGGATTGTATCCTTCATAAGTTCGTGTTTCGTAAACAACGGGTTAGATCGCTTACTGCTTCCTCCAGCTGTCCATTTTCGCCCAAACAAATTGCGTAATTGAATTTTGTTGTAACTGTGTTGATTCTTTGTCCATGAATTTCGCCAACTGTACAGATTCCTCAAATTTATTTTCTTTTAACAGTTTCTTGAGTTGTTTTTGATCCAACAATTGTGCTTTGACTTTTGGGAATTCCTTTCTCAACTCATCGCTTGCATATTTGGTGAAGGGAAGAAGTTTATAGTCGAGGAATCCGTTACAGCCAAGAATCTTTCTCAGAGTCTCGTTTTCTGACTGCCTGCAATTATGACGAATCACCTGTTGAAGTAGTCGATGGATACTCAATAAATCCATTTCTACCCTTCCGTCCTTCCATCTATTACTTCCGAAAATTTTGTACTTGATTCCGTCATCATAAGGTATTTCTTGAACTGTTCCAGTTTTACTGACAAGAGAGTATTTCTCCAGCAATTCAATAGTAGCCGTCAAGACATTCAATTCTAGATTCAGTATCTTCTTTAAAAATTTAGATCTGATATTGTCTGGTCTAATGTATCCCAAAATCATCAACATGTCCTTAGCAACTTTTCCGTTTTTCTCTTCTCCAATCAAATCCAAAGAAATTTTAACATTTCCGTTGATGGTTTTTTCATAATCATCAAATGTTGCATCCACGATATTCCCCAAATCTTTTGAAGATGTTTCTTCAATGTAATTCTGTAGATCAATTTTTCCCATATTTAAGGCTGCAACGGCAAATTGAAGTGCCAATGGAAGATTTCCAAGCAAATTGCTAAGTTCTTTTAGTTGGTGTTTCGTGTGTTGTATTTCTTTATCCAAATAGTTTTTTAGGAACTCTAAACTCTCCGATTCCCCAAAAATTGATAATTCCAACCGAGAAATCTTACCATGTCCAATATTTGGGGTTCCCCAGTCCAGACTTCTCGATGTTATCACACAATAAAAGTTCTCTTTATATTTCGGAAGAACTTCTTTAATTCCATCGTCTCCCTTATAGCTCTCGGCATTATCAAATATCCAAAGACATTTGAAACCTGCAAAGTCTCGAAACACTTTCTCGAAAATTCCTCAACTGTCAATAATTCTTGTCTATTCCTGATGTCCAAATCCCGACCCAAGCTTTCAAAAGATTTAAAAAGACTGTCCTCCCCACAGTCAATCCATATCACGTGATCATATTCATTTTCATATTGATGGCCGTACCAAGTGGCAGTAAGTGTCTTTCCTACTCCACCCATTGCTGTCAGTTTGGAAGCGTCTACAGATTCACAAATGACCACTATTCGGTTTTCGTCATTTACAATTTTTTCGTGTAATTCCTGAATTATCAATTTGTCTTTTATTTTTCTTTGATGAAGAGATTTTATTATGCGTTTCTTGTCAGGCCACCATTTGTTTGTCAATACTTTTGGCTGGAGAAAATGAAGTTTCTCTTCTTTCTCATTTTCTTCAATGGCATCTGCACACTGACCGTTGTTAGTTTGTCTTAGAATTTCCATAAATGTTTCCTGAGACAGATTCTTTCTTTGTATCAAATTCAGCAGGGTGACATTTTTCAGCATCGCCGTTTCCTTTAGTTCCTTTTAATATTGAAATATCAAAATTAATATGAAAGGGTTATTCTAAATTTGTGATTGCTTTAGTATGTTTTAATATTTGAAATAAAACAAGTTACCATTTCCTTGCCTTCATTTTCGGAAATTATGTCATTTTGCCTCAGATGCAGCAAAATTGCATTTAAATTAGTAATGTTTTCTGCTAAGTAAACAAAACCTTGAACTTTATTAGCACAGTGTCGGTTGTGGGTGGCCCTAAGAATGTCGATAAATGTGTTTATAGGCAAGTTCTTTTTCTGCAATACTCTCAGCAATTTCGAATTTTTTGCCTGAGTTGTCTTTTCTGACTCCTGGAGAATGAAAATATATATATACTATACTAATGAGCATTCATGTAATACTGATTGGTGACACACTTGAATAAAATTGAAATACAAAAGAAGAAAATTAAAGTGAACTTACAATTTCTTCTCTTTCATTTTGGGATATTATACTATTTTGTACCATGTGAGCCAAAATGTTTTGTAAATCTGTAATGTTGTGTTCCAAATGGACCAAATTTTGGTTAATAGCTCTCCGGGTATCCATTTTGATTCTTTAGTGAGAAAGCTGGTTTGTAAATTCAAAGTTCGAAATGAGCACTGATGTGGAGTACCTGTATTCCTGTATTACTAATTTTAAGGGTTGTGTCTGTGTGCTGTGTATTCCAGTATTATTGTAATTATGTTTGCTACATATATGTTGCATTCATGAATTTCTCCTCTTGCTTGATCGAATGCATTTAGTAATAAATGCCGGGAACTATTTGAGAATTTCTGAAGAAATGGATATTTCATCCATGAATATCCTAACATTAGATTACTTTTAAATGTAGAGTTTCCAATCATTTGAATATTATTTGCTAATCTGGTAGTCATGTTTAGGATTTTTCCAGTGGATGAGATGAGAAACCTTGATTCAGCATGGAGATAAGAGATAAACACTCCATTTCATGAAGCAGTCCTTGCAAATGCATTGAAAGCGGAGCAACAACCTTGACTTCAATTAGGTCCACCTTCATTCGGATGAGTTGGCAGTTCACACTTTTTTGCAAATAAGTTATCAATTATCATTTAGTCTCCAAAGGTAGCGCTGAACTATCCTCACTCTTTTACGGGTATGTTCCACATTTATTTAAAGTCCTCAGTCCTCACCAACATTAATGTGATAAACACATTCTCAGAAAATAAGATGAAGATGCACACATATATTTTACCCTTTCTACACGTTTAATACAATGCAGTTACACATATTATTATTATTTCATATGGGGTTTGTGTGACAGTGACCAAATGACTAAATACAGCCAGTCAAAATACTGAGTGCAAACGTCAATGAAATTAAGATATTTTAAGTTTCAATTATGGCAAAGGATTGTCATTTAAAAAAATTTGGCTTATTTGTTTATGAGACGAATGCGTTATTTTACAGTGACGTTGGTCTTATTTTATGGCAAAGTGAGTTTTATGAAGGCTCAATAAAATGGTAGGGTAGGTAGCATTTATTAATCATTACCAGAAGAATTTACCATAACTGTTGGGTTAAAAGTGAGACTATTGATTTTACTGCAAAGTGGCTTCCCCTATTTAGACTGAAGTAACATTTTCAATTCCCCTATTCTGCGTTCGAAGAATGTACAAACTTCAAAGGTAGAGGGTGCCCACTGCTCCCCAGTATTATGTGCAAGTTTGTTTGGCAAAAATGAAATAAAATGAGAAAGCATTGTAAAGGTCCTCATGTTAGATAAAAGGTGTATTTTTACAAAGTCAACGTTTACTTCAGACGAAATTCACTTTTGAATTATTTTGTGGTGATCTTGGAGAAAGTATTTTATTGGTAGTGAATTATCCTTCACATTGAGTTTGTCCACAATTCTATTTATTGCTACAATATAGTTATCGAATACTTGAAAAATGATATCATTGGCTTTTAATGACATTAAGCTTACTATATTTAGACAACTTCTTTAACTGAGGACAAAATACTAGCTAAGACATCGTGATGAGCTCTTGAGGGGATGGGGTCTAAAGTTGCTTCAAAGAGACTTAAAGTATTAGTAATTATTAATGAGCTCCAGTAAAGATTAAGGTTCAAAAACGCACATAAAATTTTGTAGTCTTTATTTTCAATATTCTTGAAACTGTTGATCGTGCAATTATGCCATTTGTTTTATCGGATTTATTTTCAAGGAATGCCCGGTTTCCAGTGGTAAGCCCGCAATTTTCTCAATATTGTGAGTGAGTGTTATTGGTTGCAGAAAGGATTTCAAGAAATGTGTCCATAGGCACTCGCGCACTCTTTCATTTTGCGATATTGTGCCATTTTGCTCCAAGTGCAACAGAATTTCTGATAAATTGGTAATATTATGAGCCAAATACACCAAATTCTGCTTAATTGCTCCCCGGGTATCCATTTTGACTTCTTTAGTCAGTGGGCCTTGTCTTTCGTATTTGTAATTGAAAGGCTTTTGAAACTTTAAAAAATCTGAACTTAAACTTTTGGGCATTGTCTTTACAAATTGCAAGTGTTTGCAAATGTACCGCTATTTTGTACATTTATCTTGCACCATTCGCCAGTTCATTAGTGTTGTTGTAGATTATATTATTATTTGTAATATTTTATAGGTAAAATCAAAGAAGATATACATTATAAACTGTTTCAGTGTATCAAAATGTAAATGCACCTTTCTATATTATAGTTCATCATGACATAGCTCTGGATTTACGCTTACTATAAGGATGATCTCATTTGTTATTGGTTATCTGTCCATATAATGATAAGCTAATATAATAATAAAACTTTGTTTGCAAAGAGAGTTTTTATTCGGCTGGAGAAATGAATATTTCGTGCAAGCATTACTTATCACTGTTATCACTAATATATTTCATTCCATCCACTACATTTACACTGTAAGCCATGACAGGTTCGTTTGTAGAACAATTGACACTATTATGAAGTGTATTAATGCAACTTCTAAAGTCCCACACATTGGAAACCTTAGTGGAGCATGCTCCATACATGAAGAAAATTTACAAATTAGTTATTACCTAAATTTTGAATTTTGGAGCAAGTATTTCCCATTATAAGTGATAACAACTAATAATTCAATGATTATTGCAGTGGAGCCGTACAACTTCTAGAGTATTGCGGAAAGGGTTCTGTTAATTTATTTTCTGAGACAAAAAGGGAAAGGAATTTTTTACATGAGTTTAGAATGGTCATTTATCCACGGAAGCAAAAGCAATTATAAATGCAATCTCAAGCTGTATTTACTGGAAATGATTTTTGCCATTTTATTACAATTAAAATGTGGAGTGAAATGGCTGGGAACATTTTCTAGATGTAAAAGCGGATATAATTAATTCTATTTATTTGATGAAATGATAAAGGGATGTTGCAGATTGCATGGATTTTTTAAATCCGCTATTAAAAGGTTCACAGTAAGCATAAGACTATTTCCATGGGATGAGACTAGAAACCCTCGTATGGAGATTTGAGATAAAATCTCAATTTCATGAAACACTTTGAACATGCATTGAAAGCGGAGCAACAACCTCTGCTCTTATTGGCTGCACTTCAATTAGGCCCACCTTCAATTTGATGAGTTGGCATCGGCAGTCGCATGCTGTTTTGCAAATAAATTATCATCAGCTCTCGAAAGGAAGCGCCAAGCTATCCATATTCTGTTTCGGGTTATGCTTGATATTTATTTAAAGTCATCACCAACATTAACGCGATTAACAATTCCCAGAAACAAAACCTAACTATACAAAAATTCTCCACCGATTTAGATGAAGCTACCAGAAGAAATAGACAACATGCTAGAATACTATGACGTAATCATTCATGGTATTTTATTTGTAAAATTAAATAATTCCCCTTGGGGAATTGAGAACATGAACGAATGGAAAATATAAAAATGTATTATTCTACACGAATTGCATAATGTCAATTAGAATGCTCCATGCTGTTATTTACCAGTTACAAGCCACTCTTCTCACTAAAGATTAAAAATGGATACCCGGACAGCAATTATCCAAAATTTGGTCTATTTGGAACACAACATTACAAATTTGCCAAACATTTTGCCCCCCAGGTGCATTTACAATATCTCTAAATGAAAGTGAAGAAATCGTAAGTTGACTTTTTATTTCATCCATTTTAATTTTATTCAAGTACAGCACCATATCAGCATTACAAGAATCTTTATTACAACAATATATATTTGCATTTTACAGGAAGCATAAAATAGACAACTCAGGCAAAAAATTCGAAATTGCTGAGCGTATTGCAAAAAGAAACTTGCCTATTAACACATTTCTCGACATTTTTATATACAGCGACCAATAAGCAACACTGTGTTAATAAAATTCAAAGTTTTGTTTACTTAGTCGAAAACATTACTAATTTAACTGGCATTTTGATGCATCTGATGCAACACAACTTTATTTCTGAGAATGAAAGCATAAAGATCGTAAGTATACAATTGTTTTATTTCAAATACTGAAAATTTCTAAAGGAAACGCTAATTTAGAGGAACCTTTGATATTAATTTTGATATTTCACTACTTACAGGAACTCAAGGAAACGACGATGCTGAAAAATGTCCCATTATTAAATTTGATACAAAGACAGAACCTGCCTCTGAAATCATTTATGGAAATTCTAAGAAAAACTAACAACGGACACTGTGCAGATGTCATTGAAGAAAATGAGAAGAAAGGAAACTTCATCTTGGCCAACACAAAATATTGAAGAACAAATGGTGGCCGGTCGATAAAATTCTTTCAAAATCTCTTCATAAAAGAAAATTCGGGGATAAACTGATGGTTGAGAAATTGCACGAAATAATTTCAAAAGACAAAAACCGAATGGTCGCCATTTGTGAATTATCGGATGCGTCGAAACTGACAGGATTAGGTGGAGTGGGAAAAACATTAACTGCCGTACGCCAACCATTATGAAAATGAATATGAACACGTGATCTGGATTGACTCTGGGGAGGACAGCCTTTTGAAATCTTTTCAAAAATTGGCCAGGGATTTAGATATCAAGCATTTGGACAAATTGGTTGACTTGGACGATTATTCAAGAAAGAGTTATGAAATGTTGGAGGAATTCAAATGTCTTTGGATATTCGACAATGCCGAGAGCTACAAAGGTGAAGAAGGAATTAAAGAAGTTCTTCCAAAACTCAAGGAAAACTTTATTGTGTGATACTATCGATAAGTCTGGACTAGGGAACTCCAAGTATTGGACATGGAAATGTTTCCCGGTTGGAATTATTTATTTTTGGGGAATCGGAGAGTCTGGAATTCCTAAAAACTCATTTGAATGAAGAAATACAATTTATGGGTTTGAACTGAAAGAATTAATTAATTAAGCTCTTCAATTAGCCGTTGCAGCCGTAAATATGGGGAAAATTAATCTAGAGAGTAGCTTTAAGAAAACATGATACCACAATATTTCCCAACAACTTGAGAAATATTGTGGAAACCAAATTTGACGATTTCGAAAAGACTGTAAATGGATCAATAGAAATATTAAAATATCTGTGCATTTAATTGAAAAGGAGAAATATAGAAAAGTTGCTAATTACATTTTGTTTACTATTGAAGAAAAACCTTATGATGGAATTTTGAACGGAATACTCGGAAGACTCCAAGAAAATGGATACATGTCGAATATTCATCGATTGCTCCAACAAGTGATCAGACAAAATTTTAAGAAGTCCGAAAACGAGACGCTAAGAAAGATCCTGGGATGTAACGGATTCCTCAACTACAAAAGATGAGAATTCCTTCCATCTTAAGTTTGTTAGGTCAATTTCTCCGCTCAATACTTCTAAGGCATATGAGAGTAAGATTTTTTTAAGCGGTGATGGAAGAATGGACAGTGTCATTTCCACAAAATGATTTCCAAAATCCATTTCTTCTTCTATTCTTTTTTTATATAGTAATTGTTCTAGGACTTCGATGTTCTCTCCCAACTGATGATTCTTCTCCTGGCAAATAGCATAATTGAATTTTGTTGTATTTGTATTTATTTCTCTGTCGATGAGCTTGGCCACCGGAACTGATCCCTGAAATGCCTTTTTCTTTAATTAGTAATTTAGATAATCCTTTGAGGCCATTTGGATTATCTCAAGAAAAACTTTCTTGAACTTCGTCATCGTCAATTTTGCCTAATTGCAAATAAAAATGAAAAAAATAATTGCCGATTTGAACTAGAAGAGTCTACGTTTCGTAGAGTTATGGGTATGTAATTTTTAGTTTTGGGTTTGCTAAACAGAGATAAGGTATAAGAACTTACAAAAACTTCTTTAATTCCTTTTTCGCCTTTTTAGCTCTCGGCATTATCGAATATCCAAAGACATTTGAATTCCTCCAACATTTGAGAACTCTTTCTTGAATAATCGTCCAAGTCAACCAATTTGTCCAAATGCTTGATATCTAAACCCCTGACCAACTTTTGAAAAGATTTCAAAAGGTTGTCCTCGCCAGAGTCAATCCAGATCACGTGTTCATATTCATTTTCATAATGGTTGGCGTACGACAGTTAATGTTTTTCCCACTCCGCCAAATCCTGTCAGTTTGGACGCATCCGATGACTCACAGATGACCACCATTCGGTTTTCGTCTTTTTCAATTCTTTCGTACAACTCTTCAACCATCAAGTTATCCGCGATTTTTCTTTCATGAACAGATTTTGGAAGAATTTTATCGACCGGCCACCATTTGTTCTTCAATATTTTGTGTTGGGCAAAATGAAGTTTCTTTTTCTTTTCACTTCCTTCAATGATATCTGCACAGTGTCCGTTGTTAGTTTTTCTTAGAATTTCCATAAATGTTTTCAGGCGCAGGTTCTTTGTATCTTTAATAGTTTGACATTTTTCATCATCGTCGCTTCTTTGAGTTCCTTTAAATATTGAAATATCAAAATTAATATCAAAGGGTTCCTCTACATTAGCGTTTGTTTTAGGAGATTTCAATATTTGAAATAAAACCATTGTATACTTACGATCTCTATGCTTACATTCTCAGAAATTAAGTTGTGTTGCATCAGATGCATCAAAATACCAGATAAATTAGTAATGTTTTCGACTAAGTAAACAGAACTTTGAATTTTATCAACACAGTGTTGATTACTGGTCCCTCTATATAAGAATGTCGAGAAATTTGTTAATAGGCAAGTTTCTTTTTGCAATACGCTCAGCAATTTCGAATTTTTTGCCTGAGTTGTCTATTTTGCTTCCTGTGAGATGCAAATAAATACTGTAATAATGGAGATTCTTGTAATGCTGATATGGTGCTGTACTTGAATAAAATTGAAATGAATGAAATGAAAAGTCAACTTACGATTTCTTCTCTTTCTTTAGAGATTTAATATATTTTGGACCAGGTGGGGCAAAATGTTTGGCAAATTTGTAATTTTCTACTCCAAGTACACCAAATTTTGGATAATTGGTGTACGGGTATCCATTTTTAATCTGTAGTGAGAAGAGTGGCTTGTAAATTCAAAGTTCGGAATGAGCACTGATGTGGAATGTACCTGTATTCCTGTATTACAAATTTTAAGGGTTGTGTGCTGTTTATTCCAATATTGTAATTATTTATGTTACATATAATATGTTGCATTCATGAATATCCCTTTTCCTGACAAATGCAAAGCATTGCAATAAATTCCTGGAACTTTTTGCGGACTTCTTGAAGAAATTTATATTCATCCCTGAGTATCATAATTTAGTTTTAAGAATGTTGATGTCGAAATTATAATTATTAGCGTATTATTTATTAATCAGAGAGCCATTGGAGTATTTCCATGGAATGAGACGAGAAACCCTGGTATACGCAGATAAGAGATAATAAAGCACTCCATGAAGCACACCTTTAACATGCATTGAAACGGGAGCAACAACCTTTACTGCAATTGGGTCCATTTCATTTAGGTCCACCTTCAATCCGATGAGTTGGCAGTCGCATGCTTTTCTGCAAATAAATTATCATTTGGTCTGCAAAGGTAGCGCGCGCTAAACTATCCTCATTCTTTTTACGGTTATGTGTGGCATTTATTTGTTTAAATATTCACCAACATTAATGTGATTAATAGATTCCCAGAAAATACATGCACATGCACAGATATATTTTCCCCTTCTACCCGATTTAATTCAATGCAGTTACACACAATATATATTATTATTTCATATTGGGTTTGTGTGACAGTGGCCAAATGTCAAAATACAGCCAGTCAAAATACTGAGTGCAAATGTCAATTAAATTAAGATATTTTGAGTTATGGTAAAATTAGAGAATTATGGTAAAAGATTTTCATTTAAAAAAATGTTTTTATTTGTTTATGAGGCAAATGCGTTATTTTACAGTGACGTTGGTTTTATTTCACGGCAAAGTGAGTTTCATGAAAGCTCGATAAATGAATACTTCGTGCGTGCATTACTTATCACAAATATATTTCACCATACACTACATTTACACTGTAAGCCATGACGGTTCGTTTGTAGAACAATTGACACTATTGACACTATTATGAAGTGTATTAATGCCACTTCAAAACACCCACACATTGTCAATATTAGTGGAGCATGCAGGAATAAAAATTACAAATGAGTGATTACCTAAGTTTTGAATTTTGAAACAAGTATTTCCCATTATAAGTGATAACAACTTATAATTCAACGATTATTGCAGTGGAGCCATACAATTTCTAGAGTTTTGCAGAAAGGGTGGTTTAGGTTGGACTTATCAAAAACTGTATCTGATCTAATTTTTGAAAGAATTTTTGAAAGACCAAGGGGACAACTTTGAAACCCTGTTAATTACAGACTGGGAGTACGCATGTATTCCATAAACTTACACCCGCCATTCATCCCGTATTAATAATGTTGTCATCAACGTCAAGAAACCTCTCAGGTAGAAAAACTTTGAGGTCACTTCAAAATATTTGATCCATAATTGTCCCATAGCTGTATGCAGATGCCCCTGCCTTGGAGATGGATAGCTTTAGAGTTTATTCGAGACATGGCGTTTCCTTCTTAGTCGGACGTTCGGTCTTTCGGTGCTACGTGGGAAATATTTTCTTTAAATAGCAGAGACACCAAACCCTGACACTGCCTGGAATACACTTTCCATAAAAAGTCTCAAAGACGGGCTTCCTGACGGAAGTCCCAAATGGACTCATCACAAAAGACTTTCTCTCTTGAATTCTCAACTGCCTTGCCGTTCTTGAAAATCTAATGAAAAATGCGTAATAATGGTACAGAATGTTACAGGAAGTGCATCAAAAGTAAACCTTGTAACAAATAATATTTATTATCAATCTTATGACCATAAATTGCATTTAAAGCAAAATACAGTAATGACGCAAATTATTCTACTCGATTTTCAGTGCACACAGTGACTATTATTCTGCTCAGCTCTAACGCTGTGGATTGCTGTGCCCAGCTTTAACGCTACTCGTCGCGGTATAAGGATTATACCCGGACACTCCTGTAATGTTCAAAAATGTCTTTCAATAAGTACAATTTATTAAAGTCTGTCTCTTCAATAGCTTTTCCATTGCCTTCATGGAATAAATAATATTCTGATTTTCGGTCCACGTGTTTGGCGACAATGGAGTTCTCGAAATCCTCCTCTCCCCAACCAAATTTTCCAATTGCAATTGTCGGTATTTTCTTCTTCATCAAATGAATCAAAGAAACAGGTTCGCAGTAAACATCATTAAGAACGAGCTGTTTTAAGTTAAAGTGAGTCAACATTTCTTCTACTGTATCGAAAGAGAATCTACTCAGAATGAGATTTTCCAAATCAATCACCCCACCAATTAATTTTATTTGCCTTCCTTTTCGATAGCCTAATTGTTTACCTAGTGGGAAAAAACTTCCTTCCTTATCTATTCTGATAATTTTGGCACTAGGTGGGAGGAGATCCACATTCACGTCATTCTTCATCCATTTTAAGTACAAGTGAGTCAATTGGAGCGAATGAAAATGAGACTAATAATATTTGAGGCTCAGCAAATATTTTAAGTTTGGAAGGTCAATTGCCCCACTCACATCTACTTTTGTGTCACTTATTAAGAGGTTTTCGAGTGATGATGGAAGAACGGACAGATCCAATGAACAGTTTACAATCCTTGCTTCTTTGATGTTGACTCTTCCATTGCCATCCGCTGATTTCAAACTCACAACATTCACCCGGATTAAGTGAAGATATTCGATGTTGGTAGACTCCTTACTCAAGTCAATCGACAGGTTGTTCCTTTTTTCATCCCAGATGAGTTTCAATCTATTCATTTTTTGGAAATCGATGAATTTATTGACCTTGACATTTGATAATTCTTTTCCATTCTTAATAAAGGAAACATTCAATAACCTCAATTGATTGGGGGAAATTCGATTGCCAGATTCCAAACTCAATGAACATCCTGACAAAGAGATATTTTCAACCAAGAAAATGGATCTCAATGACATAGTCATATTTACAATCTTGGGTTTGGATCTCGGTAAAACAGTATTACTTGACTCATCAGTACAAGCGATTTCTAACATATCGAGTGTCTTTGGAAGCCATGGAGTTTTAATCATATTTGTGTCTTTTCCATTTGCATCTTTCAACTGCACTCCCCATAAAACTAATTCCTGCAACTCACTTGGAAGCAGAACGGATATATCTGCAGAACACGACTTTAATTTGATTCTATTTGTATCTCCTTCAAATACAATTTCACACACTTGTCCCTTGTATGTAAGAGTATACTTAGAGTCGAGTAAATTGGAATCGAGAATTCTGAATAATGAAGTCATCATCTCTTTCGAACGGATCATCTCAAAAGACTTTCTTTCTTCCAGTATTTCATGTAATCTATTTTTGTTGTCTATTTTCCAGAGAGAAATCAACAAGTGACCTCCAACTAAGGACTTTGTCACTTTCTCTTCCAACTCCAACAGTCCCATTTCCAAAATATCGTTATCGCCATAATAATTTGATACTTTCATTTCCTTTTTATATAGTTCCTCCAGAACTTTGATATTATCTTCCAACTGTCCATTCATCTCCAAACAAATAGCGGAATTGAATTTAGTTGTATTTGTGTTTATTTCTAGGTCAATGAATCTGCATAAAAAAAGAGATTCGTCTAATCTTTTTTCCTTTATTAAGTTATTCAGAATGTCCTTTGGGGAGACAATTTGTAGTAATGCCAAAAAATTTTCCTTAAGAACATCCTCATTTCTTCTTAATCGGAAATGCAAATGAAAGCGCAAATAGGCGATTTGACATTGTGTGGGTTCTGTGCCTAAATCTACAATCTTTCCATACTCCACGGTTTCTCTTGATGATTTCTTGCAACTTAATAAAATTTCTGCTCCGAATGTTCCATTTATCTTCTTAGTTTTGTGTTTCTTAAACAAAGGTGTTAGGATGTTTACTGCTTCCTCTACCTCTCCATTTTCGCCCAAACAAACTGCATAATTGAACTTTGTCGTTGTTGAATTAAATTCTTTGTCGATGAATTTGGCCAACTGCACGGATTCCTCGAATTTCATTTCTTTAAATAGTTTCTTGAGTTGTTGTTGATCCAGCAGTTGTGCTCTGATTTTTGGGAATTCTTTTTTCAACTCATCGCTTGCATATCTGGTGAAAGGAAGAAGTTTATAGTCTAAGAATCCATTATATCCAAGGATCTTCCTCAGTGTCTCGTTTTCCGACTTCCTACAATTGTGTCTAATCACTTGTTGTAACAATCGATGGATATTCAGTAAATCCATTTCTATCTTGATCCTACTTTTTCCTAATATTTTATTCTTGATTCCGTCATCGTAAGGAGTTTCTTCAACTATTAGAAATATTTGGTATAAATATTTATTAAAGTATCATTGAAATCGTAAAGTAAAACGTTAGGTTAAGAATTTAGTATGTATCAGCATTATTGTACTAAACTCGAACTAGAAAGAGAATACTAGTTTAGGTATTTTGTGTATGTAAGCATAAATACTAGGTTAAGCAACGTGTTTTGTGTTTATGATTACTGTTTATTTGATCTGGTGACAAATGCATGATTATTGTTCTCATTATTGGCATTGTTATGTTGGGTATATAAACTGTGTGTTTGGATAATAAAGATCACTAGCTGTTTCTAGCTGATTTATGGCTAATTACTACTGAGTTGACGGTTGGATTTATTGCATTATGACTGCATAGGAAAAATTCATGTTACACGTTATCGGCACTTATTGAGTATTTTGCTAATGAAATTTTGAATTTCGGTGGTGTGATTTACTCTGGCTCTGGAGCTCGGTTTTGAGTTCGGTTTTATGAAAGTCTGAAAAAAGACTTTGTGGGATCAGTTCGGCTTGTGTACTCATATATAGAGTTGGAACACTGTAAGCCTTTGGGATCCAAAAGGTTGAGTTCTCTGGTTTGAGAATTGAAGACTCAAAAGGTCTTGTCTGTTTTTCTGGTTTGAAATTCAGGTCTGTTTTTCTGGTTTGAAATTCAGGTCTGTTTTTCTGGCTTGAAATTCAGGTGTCCAAAAAGTTCTCTGGTTTGAGAATTGAAGACTCAGAAAGGTCTTGTTTGTTTTTTTCTGGAGTGAAAATCCAGGTGTCCAAAAAGTTCTGTTTTTCTGGTTTTGAAATTCAGGTGTCCAAAAAGTTCTGCTTCTCGGGTGTACGAGATTCAGGTGTTGAGAAAGTTGACTTCTCGGGTTTGTAAGGAACCGGGACATTAGTTCAGAATGTCAAAATCTTCCTACAAAGTTGATTTTTCGGGGATTAAGAAATTGGAGACTGCCAATGAGTATCCGATATGGAAAATGACGCTCGACAATTTGTTGTGGGCGGCAAGTTTGCATGAAGTTGCGTCCGGTACTGAAACCAGGCCGACTACTGATGCAGCTAAGCAGAAGACATGGGATGTTGCGAATCGCGCTGGTATGGCGATTATAGTGGGTACCGTAAGTGAAAAAATTGTTGGTCAAATTTTTGCCTGTGGTACTGCGACAGATATGCTGACAAAGATAGAAGCTACTTATGGAAAGACTTCTAAGTGGTCTCAGCAGGATCTGATACAGGATTTTTTTAGAATGAGTTTGGGTGAGCATTCACCGTTGGAGCTTGTTAATAAACTCCAGACATTGGCTGGTCAGTTGACTTCCCTAGGGTACAAGGGATTGGATGATCCAGCGATTGTGGGCAAAGTTTTGCATGAATTGCGGGGCCCAAAGTATGAAAGTTTTGTTCAGGCTTGGGATGTACTCCCTGATGCGGACAAGAAGGTATCTACATTGGTTCAGAAACTGCAAATTCTGGAGAACCGACAACTAGACTGGGAGGAAAAGTCTGTTGGCTGTGACAGAGCATTTGTGGGCAGGAAACCCAAGGGTGCAGGAAAAGATGTCACGTGTTACTTTTGTAAAAAGGAAGGTCATTTCCGAAGGAACTGTAAGGCGTATCAACAGTTCAAAGAAAAGAAAGAATCAGAAAAAGGCAAGAGTGATGGTAATCGCTCCTTTGCAGGCACAGCGGACATTGCGCTTATGGCACATGGCAAGACTAAGTTTGAAATGGCTCCCAAGGATTTTACGGTACAGGAGGATTTTACCTGGTACTGCGATAGTGGGGCGAGTAGTCATGTTTGTGGCCAGTTGAGTTGGTTTTCTGATTTTGAATGGTTCAAAACTCCGAAAAGGTTAAAGCTTGCTTCGGGAGATTGTGTTCAATATCCAGGCAAAGGGACAGTGAAAGTCCAGGCATGGATTTCTGGCAGTTGGGAAGTGGTAGAGTTACGAGATGTTCTTTATCTTCCGACTGGTGTAAATTTGCTCTCGGTATATAGGGCGTTGCAAAAAGGGTATAGCACAAGAAGTACAATCTTGGGTACCACCTTCTACAACAAGGAGGGTAGGAGATCTTTGCAAGCGGTAATGCAACCTGATGGTATGCAGGTTATGGTTTTTAGACCAGTGATGGAAGCGGCAGCATTGTCAGCTATTGCCGGTAAAAACCAGGAGATTGATACAGCTATATGTCATTATCAAACTGTTACGGGAAGTAAAGAGTTAGATAAGGAGGAGGGAAATATAGCAAGAGATATCAGGGTCAATGTACGGGAACAGCAGGTTTTTGCTGTGGTACTTGATCAAGAAGTTTTGGAAAAGATTCCGGCCTATGGAATTTTTGGAGAAACAGATTATACTTTGAGGAGGGCTGCTTCGAAGGTAGTACTCAAAGGGTTAATCGTGTTATCATTGCTAATGATAATGGTGACTGGAACGTTTGGGTTTTTTGAAAAAATTCCAACAAGTCTGAAGAATAGCAGCAGCATGGCGTATATTATGGAGCCGATGTTCTTTGAGAATTGGAGTATTCTAGACGGGGATCATATTCTGGATAAGGATCGTATTCTGGAAACTGGCATCATTGGAATCAACGGAGACTTCGTTCAGGAAAGGATTCGTCATCGTGGAGGTGGAAGATTTCAAGGATTAGGGCAAGGAACATGGTTACGAGTTTCAACGATAAGGAGGGTATTAGAAATATTTGGTATAAATATTTATTAAAGTATCATTGAAATCGTAAAGTAAAACGTTAGGTTAAGAATTTAGTATGTATCAGCATTATTGTACTAAACTCGAACTAGAAAGAGAATACTAGTTTAGGTATTTTGTGTATGTAAGCATAAATACTAGGTTAAGCAACGTGTTTTGTGTTTATGATTACTGTTTATTTGATCTGGTGACAAATGCATGATTATTGTTCTCATTATTGGCATTGTTATGTTGGGTATATAAACTGTGTGTTTGGATAATAAAGATCACTAGCTGTTTCTAGCTGATTTATGGCTAATTACTACTGAGTTGACGGTTGGATTTATTGCATTATGACTGCATAGGAAAAATTCATGTTACATCAACTGTTCCACTTTTGTTCACCAAAGAATATGTTTCCAACAAATCAATAGCTTCCTTTAAGGTATTCAAGTCGGATTTCATTATTTTCATTAAAAATTTGGTTTGGATATTGTCTGGTCGAATGTATCCCAAAATATTCATAATGCTTTTAGCAACATTTCCATTTTCTTCCTTTTCCATCAAACACAAAGAAATTTTGATACTTCCGTTGATCGTCTTTTCATAATCATCAAACTTGGTGTCTACGATACTTCCCAAGTCTTTCAAAGATGGTTCTTCAATGTAATTCTGTAGATCAATTTTTTCCATATTTAAAGCTGCAACGGCTAATTGAAGAGCTAAAGGAAGATGCCCAAGTAGATCGCTTAATTTCTTCAGTTGGTCTTCTGTGTGTCGTATTTCTTTTTTCAAATGGGCTTTAAGGAATTCCAGACTCTCCAATTCCCCAAAAATGGATAATTCCAGCAGAGAAATATCTCCATGGCCGACATTCTGAGTTTCCCATTCGCGACTCCTTGATGTTATCAAACAATAAAAGTTGCTTTTGAGTTTTGGAAGTATTTCTTTAATTCCACCTTCTCCCTTGTAACTGTCGGCATTATCGAATATCCAAAGACATTTGACTTCTTCCAAAACCTCATAACAATTCCTGGAAAATTCCTCAACTGTTGATAATTCCTTTCTGTCTTCGATTTTCAAATGCCTGGCCAAACTTTCAAATGATTTCAAGAGACTGTCCTCTCCACAGTCAATCCATATCACATGGACATATTTTTCTTGATAATAATGACCATACCAAGTAGCAGTAAGTGTTTTCCCTACTCCACCCAAACCTGTCAGTTTGGACGCATCCGCTGATTCACAGATGACGACCATTCTGTTTTCATCCATGGAAATTCTTTCATGTATTTCCTCAACCAACAGTTTATCACCAATTTTTCTTTTATGAAGAGATTTTGAAAGAATTTTAGAGACCGGCCACCATTTGTTTTTCAAAATAGTGTGGGCAAAATAAAGTTTCTTTTCATTCTCAATTTCAACAATGACATCTGCACAATGTTCGTTGTTTGTTTTTCTTAGAATTTCCAGAAAGCTTTCCAGAGATAGGTTCTTTCTTTGTATCAAATTCAAAAGGGTGACATTTTTCATCATAGTCGTTTCTCTGAGTTCCTTTAAATATTGAAATATAGAAATTAATATCAAAGAGCATTCTAAATTAGCGTTTGCTTTAGCAGGTATCAATATTTGAAATAAACCAATTATTTGCTTACTATTTCTTTGCCTTCATTCTCAGAAATTATGTTGTCTTTCGTCAAATGCATCAAAATTGAGGTTAAATTAGTAATGTTTTCGGTTAAGTAAACAAAACTTTCAATTTTATTAGCACAGTGCTGGTTACTAGTCGCCCTAAGAATGTCGAGAAATGTGTTTGTATTCAAGTCCTTGTTTTGCAATACCCTCAGCAATTTCGAATTTTTTGCCAGAGTTGTCTTTTCTGACTCCTGGAAAATACAAACAAGTACAATAAATACTGTAGTAATGACAATAAGCATTCTTGTAATGCTTATATGGTGAGACACTAAAAAAATAAAAATTGAAATGAAGATAACGAAAACTCAACTTACAATTTCTTCTGTTTCAGTTTGGGAAATTATATCGTTTTGCTCTAAATGCAACAAAAGTTCTGATAAATTGGTAATATCGTGTGCCAAGTAGACCAAATTTTGACTAATTGCTGTCCGGGTATCCATTTTGATTTCCTTAGTGAGAAGTTTGGGTTTGTAAATTCAAAGTTCGAAATGAGCACTGATGTGGAATGTACCTGTATTTCAGTATTACTAATTTTAAGGGTTCAATACTCTTTATTCCAATATTATTGTACTTATGTATGTTACATACATATATGTTGCATTCATGAATTTATCCTCTATCATGAGCGAATGAGAGGCCTAATAATAAACGCCGGCAACTATTTGAGAATTTCTGCAGAAATGCATATTTCATCCATAAATATCGTAATATTAAATCACTTTAAATAATTTTAGAAGCTCAATTTCGAAGTTCCAATTATTTGAATATTATTTGTCAATTGTCAATCAGATGTATAAGACTTTTCCCATGGGATGAGATGAGAAACCCTGGTATATTGAGATAACAGATAAACACTCCATTTCATGAAACACAATTTGGACATGCATTGAAACGGGAGCAATAACCTTTACTTCCATTGGCTGTATTTCATTTAGGTCCACCTTCAATCCGATGAGTTGGCAGAGTCGCATGCATTTCTGCAAATAAATTATCACTTGGTCTCCAAAGGTAGCGCTGAACTATCCTCATTCTGTTTCTGGTTATGTTCCGCATATATTATCGGTTGCTAACTTGTTTACCCATTCCGAAAAGCTTTAAAGTCTGTTGTGTGAAACTTTTGTTGAGTTTCCATTCAGTCCCATTATTTTACTAAATTTTAATAAGCGAATTATATTCGTTTATTACTGCATAGATAGAAATGTAATTAATTGACCAGAATATAATATCTCATAAAATTAAACATGTATCATGTTGATGAACCTAATAGTTTCCCAAAGACCAGTCATTCACTTCTGTATGTAGGTCGCGAGAACCAATCTTCATCTGACGACACTTACTTTGTCGTGTAGTGGTGTTTGAACAGAGCAACAAATCAAAATGTTTTGCCAATAACTGTTTATTTACAGTAAAGTTCTACAAAAACTGAAACTTTCAAACAGTGTATTACTATGCCGAATTTCGTAATGTCAATTAAAATGGTCAATAAATAACAAAAATTATCCTACTGTTTAAATATTACAATATTAACATAAAAAACAACAATAATGAAAAATGCCACTTTAAAGTAAAGAAAAATTTGCTTTTTTCATGGAAATTAAATGGTTCGTCATATGTCATTTATATCATACTAATACGATAATACACTAGACACTAAATACACCTGTACATTTAGTTCATTATAACACAACCCTGCGAATTCATTTGCGATAAGAAATGGAAACTCCTGAGCATGATGATCTCATTTATTAGTTATTTGCATTGGGACAATTATGGTAAAGAGTAAAGCTTTGTTTGCAAAGTGAGTTTACATTACGGCACGATAAATGAACTTTTCATGCATGCATTACTTATTACAAATATGGTATTACAATTTCACGCAATATATTTACACAAGAGGGCATGGCAGGCACGTATGTAGAAAAGTCGGCACCATTTAATAAAGGATAATAAATGCTAAATTATAATAGCTTAACATTTGGATCATCCGCATACACGAGTATAACATTTTTCTCTAAAAATTACAATATTCTGACTCCGAAAAAGTTGCTTGAAAATTTTGCCATTAGCCAAAACAATTTAATAGGTGAATTTTGCAATCAACTATTGAAAATCTGCGAAAAGCTCAACAAAAAACTATTTGCTTAATAAACTAAAGTTTATTACTCAAATAATTAGCATTAATAAATAATTTGTATGGATTTCGTTCAATGAGTATAAATGTGGGAGTAAAAGCGCTGATTGTGTGGTTAGGCTCGCGTAGGAATCTTTGAAAGCTTCTTTTTGATTTGGCACTTGACTGACTCATTGACTAAAACTACCCCTCTGTAAAATTCTCAAACGAAATGATTGCATATTTGATGGTTGGATTGGAAGCTTTAGGGAGGTGGTTAAATTGCTAAGGTTGTAAAGGTGAGATTAAATGGATTCTGGGATATCCTTATTTGGCTGTGAAAACCGTAAAAGTGGGACGAGACTCGGGTTAGGAGAAACGACGAAAGCCCTTTTAGACTAATGAAAAACCTTAATACAACTTCTAAGCACTTTCACATTGGTAACCTTATTGGAGAATGCACGAAAAACATTTCCAAATGTATTATGAACTCTGATCTGAATTTTTGAAGAAGTCTTTCCCTTCATAAATGACGAATAAAATAAATGCAATGATTAAATATTATACATGGTACAAGTATTATGCAAAGTCCGGCATTATGTAAAATGCCTAGGCACTTTGTAAATTTTTTTCAGTTTTTGAGCCATAACTTTTTTTGAAATTATTTTTCAATAATGTTGTGGGGTACCATTCGACGCAGAATTGCAAAGCAAATCCAATGCAAATATCAATAAATAACATAATTTGTTATTTGTACGTTGATATTCCAAAGATATGTTCAACCTGATACAAAATCATAAGTAAAAACTAGCATACTTCAATTTCCTCCATCAAATTTCTAATATTTTAATTCCTTCTTTAATTCTGCGTAGAATGGTACCCCAAAACGTTATTGAAAAATAATTTTTTTAAACATTATGGCTGAATAACAGGAAAAAAAATTTACAAAGCGCATTCTATTCAGTTAATGACATCGTCAATAGTTTTGCACTTGACATGGATACAATGGATAGTGCTGAATCTATAAAGCTTAACATTTATATTATTATTACAGGAGCGCCCTAGCTTTCTAGAGTTAAAACGGTAATTCTATTCTAAAGTTTATGGAAAAGCAAATGAGAAAGAAATTGCCTAAATATGGTGTTGACTATAATAGGAAGTGCCTCAAAAGTAAACCTTGTTGTATTAAATAATATTTATTTTATGTCCATTTCATGTTTTTGTTAGTGAAGGTAAACCTTATTTTTAGCAAAGTAAAAAAGCCACCTTTGAATTTACAAGCCACTCTTCTCACTAAAAATTAAAAATGGATACCCGGACAGCAGTTAACCAAAATTTCGTCTATTTGGAACACAACATTACAGATTTGCCAAACATTTTGCCCAACCTGGTCAAAAATATATAATATCTCTAAATGGAAGAGAAAAAATCGTAAGTCAACTTTTTATTTCATTCATTTTAATTTTATTCAAGTACAGCATCATATCAGCATTACAAGAATCTCCATTATTACAGTATTTATTTGCATCTTACAGGAAGCAAAAGAGACAACTCAGGCAAAAAATTCGAAATTGCTGAGCGTATTGCAAAACGAAAGTCCTATTAACACAATTCTCGACATT
>CM036943.2:767534-789000 GCA_020352615.2 Yoshiicerus persimilis
CGTCGCATGACAAATTGTTAATAATGTGAAATAAACCAATTAATATTTTTGTGATAATTTAAATAATATAAATCTAAATAATTTTATTTTCCAAATTAGCCTAGAATAAAAATCTCAAATGGCGCAAATAATATTTAAAGTTTTATATTTTATTGATCTTGGTAAGCAATATTTTTACATTTCAAATGTTTTTGATCAATAGATTTCCCATTTCCTTCATGGAATAAATAATAATCTGATTGTCGGTCCACTTGTTTGGAGAGAAGGGAATCCTTGAAATCCTCCGTTCCCCAATCAACTCTCCCAACTGCAACTGTCGGTATTTGTTTGCCTGTCAACTGAATCAAATCAAGAGGTTTGTAGGAATAATCAAGAACGACTTGTTTTGCGTGGAAATGGGCCAACATTTCATCTACTTCTCTAAAAGGGAATCTACACAGAATTAGTTTGTCCAAATGTATCACTCCACCGCTGAATCTTGTGCCGTAATAACTTTTGTCTATTCGGATAATTTTGGTACTGGGTGGGAGGAGATCCACATTCACTTCTTCCATTTCCTTTAAGTACAAGTAAGTCAATTGGAATGAAACAAAATGAGACAAATGAGAAATTTCATCCAATTCCAAATATTTTAAGTTCGGCAAATCAATTTCTCCACTCACAAATACTTTATTGTGAAATAGTGAGAGTTTTTCTAGTGATGGTGAAAGAATGGAGAGATCTAATGAACAGTTTTCTATTTTTGCTTCTTTGATGTTGATTCTTCCTTTGCCATTGGCTGATTTCAAACTCAACACAGTCACACCCTCTAAGTGAAGATATTCAATGTTGGCAGATTCCTCACTCAAGTCAATCGACAGGTTTTCTTTATAAGAACAGTGGAGTTCCAATCGATTCATTTTGTGGAAATCGATGAACTCATTGACTTTGACATTTGATAATTCTTTTCCAATCTTAAGAAAGGAAACTTCGCATAATGTCAATTGCCTTGCGGAGATTCGATTGTCGGAATCCCAATTCAAAGAGCAATTACCCAGAGTGACATTTTCAAAGGAGATAATGGATTCCAGTGACAAAAGTATTTGCTTTTGGTCGTAAAATATAATTTCCAATGTGTTGAGTTTCTTTGGAAGCCATTCACTAATATCAATCCTATTTGAGTTTATTGTGCTTCCATTTTTGAACTGCAGTTCCGTTAAAACTAACTCCTGCAAATCATTTGGAAGTGGAGTAGATAAGTCCACAGAATAACCATAGTTCAATTCTATTCTCTTTGTGTTTCCATCCAATACAATTTTCAACATCGATATTTCATCTGTAAGAGTATAGTTACAGTGGATTAAATTGGAATTCAGAATTCTCAACAATGTAGTTATCATCTCTTGTGAACGAATCATCTGAAAAGACATTTTTTCTGTTAGTATTTCCTGAATTCTTTCTTTATTGTCAATTTTCCAGTGAGAAACAAACAAGTGGCTTCTTACGAAATCCTTCGTCACTTCTTTTTCCAAATTCAACAATCCCAGGTCCACACTGTAATAGTTCAAATAATCATAATTCATTTCTTCAGTTATTTTCTGTAGGAACAATTCTTCCATGACTTTAATGCTATCTTCGATTTGTCCATTGCTCTCTAGACAACTTGCGTAATTGAATCTCGATGAATTAGTGTTTATCTCTTGGTCAATGAATCTGGATAACAGAGCGCATTCACCGAATACTTTTTGCTGCATTAGTTTTCTCAGAATATCGCTTGAAGAGATAAATTGCAGTACTCCATTAGTATTTTCTTTAAGAGCCTCTTCAATTCTGCCCAGCCGGAAAAGCAAATGAAAGAGAAAACTGCCGATTTGGTTCTGAGTGGGTGCAAGGTCCAAGTCTACAATTTTTCCACACTCCACAGCTTTTATTGCTAAATCCTTGTAACTTAATAGAATTTCTGCGGCGATTGTCACATCATTTTCTGTTTCATCATATTTCATGAACAAGCATTTCAAAACCTTTACTGCTTCTTCCAATTGACCATTTGTTTCCAAACAAACTGCATAATTGAATTTTGTTGTCATTGTTTTTATTTCTTTGTCGAAGAATTGAGCCAATTGGAGGGATTCCTCGAATCTTTTTTCTTTTAGAAGTTTCTTGAGTTGTTGTTGATCCAGCAATTCTGCTTTGACTTTTGGGAATTCTTTTCTCAACTCTTCACTTGCATATTTCGTGAAAGGCAGAAGTTTATAATCGAGGAATCCATTACAGCCGAGAATCTTCCTCAGAGTCTCGTTCTCCAACTTCCTTCCACAGTGACGAATCCCCTTCTGAAGCAGTTGGTGAATACTTAACAAATCCATTTCCACCGTTTCTTTACTTCTTCCAAGAATTTTGTTCATAAATCCGTCATCGTAAGGAGTTTCCTGAACAGTTCCACTTTTGCTGACCAAAGAGTACTTTTCCAACAAATCTATTGCCTCTTTTAACACATTTAATTCCAGTTTCATTGCTTTCATTAAAAATTTAGATTGGATATTATCTGGTCGAATGTAACCCAAAATTATGAAAATATCAATAGCAATTTTTCCGTTTTTCTCATCACCAATTAAACCCATTGCAATTTTAATATTTGCGTTGATCGTCCTTTCATTATCATCAAAAGTGATGTCCGCAACATTTTCCACAGATTTTGAAGATATTGCTTCAATGTAATTCTTCAAAGTCATTTTCCCACTATTTAAACTTGCGACGGCCAGTTGAAGAGCTAAAGTAAGATTACCCAATAATCCGCTGAGTTCTTTTAGTTCAAAATCCGTGCGTTGAACTTCCTCTTTCAAATGGGCTTTCAGGAATTCCAGACTCTCCAGACATGATTCATTAAAAAACATTTTTTCATGCCACAAACTATTTTTTAATATCTTTAAATTTTCAAGATGACTCTCTGCCTCTGGTGAAAGTTCTTCAATTTTATTTGCACAGTGTCCATTTTCAGTGCTTCGTAAAATTTCCAAGAATATGTTGTTTGGAAAATCTTTTCCTTCAACTACATTGAGTAACTTCACAGTTTGATTGAATGGAGTGTCTTCCTCTCTCTATTAATAAAAGTATACGTTATTGATATTACTTAACAACCATGCAATAAAATGTACACTCTTAAATTCCCCTGGTAAAAGCACAACGGTAACTTTAAACTTACCAGTCCCCTGTAAAACTTACCGGGTCTTGTAAAACTTACCGGGGTCTTGTATAAGTTACCGTGATCCCTGTAAAAGTTACCGGGGTTTTGTAAAAGTTACCGGGGTCTTGTAAAACTTACCGGGTCTTGTAAAACTTGCCGGGGTCTTGTAAAACTTACCGGGTCTTGTAAAACTTGCCGGGGTCTTGTAAAACTTACCGGGTCTTGTAAAACTTGCCGGGGTCTTGTAAAACTTACCGTGATCCCTGTAAAAGTTACCGGGATCCCTGTAAAAGTTGCCGGGGTCTTGTAAAACTTACCGGGATCCCTGTAAAAGTTACCGGGGTCTTGTAAAACTTACCGGGATCTCTGTAAATGTTTCCGGGGTCTTGTAAAACTTACCGGGATCCCTGTAATAGTTACAGGGGTCTTGTAAAACTTACCGGGATCCCTGTAAAAGTTACCAGGGTCTTGTAAACTTACCGAGATCCCTGTAAAAATTACTGGGGTCTTGTAAAACTTTCAGGGAGCCAGATAAAAACTTTACGGAGGCCCAATAACTTTTCTTTTTTTCCCAGTAAAAGCACAAACTACGAGAATACAGTAATATTTTACAAGAATCCCGGTAAAGCCGCGATCCTGGTAAAATGTGCGTTCAGAATATTAGAGTGAATGATTTAATTAGTTGTTACTTACAATTTCTTCATTTTCATTTTGCAAAATAATTTCGTTCTGCAGTAAGTATTCAAGAAATGTGTCCAAATTTGTGATATTGTTGGCCAAGTAAACCAAATTTTGTCTTATTTTCTTGTCCATTTTAGATATTTTACAGAAGAGACTGTAGCAGAATCAAAAGGAAAGGCAATTATCTGTATCCAATGATGAGTTGTCGTAGTCGTGGTTGTTATCTTGTTATCTCATTTCTGTTATCATATATCGTTGACGTTACCGACTGAAGGCCGACGAATATAGCCGCATTTTGTTAAACGTGGCGTGAATAATGAATTATATGAACTGTGGTAAATACCAAATGCTCTTTAAATATTTGTATGCTGATTAACCGCTTTGAAAATAAAGGTGTCAATGTTCAATGTCAGTGTCATCATTGTCAGTCAATCAAAGTTTATTCAAGTGCAATTCCAATTCCATACAAAAGCATTTGCTCTTTTTTCAGCTGAACGTACAGAAGACAAGATAATCAATTAAAACCTAAATCAGGGTACTCCATATCTTTTGCAAGTTAAATTCGATTACATTTACCATATAATACTACAGTACGATTTCTATATATCACTATACGGTATATAATATATAATAAAAGCATACACTTATATTTAATATATAAAAAATACGTCATAAAATTCAAATTCGTGTTTATTAACATTTCGTTTTACAACACGTTGCAAGAACATTATAGCTAACCAACAACTTCAGCAATTCCATTATTAAACACATTTATGTATTATACATATATATTTATATATTGTTAATATATATATATATATATATGTATTATATATATAGTTATATATTGTTAATATATATATATGTATTATATATATAGTTATATATTGTTAATATATATATATGTATTATATATATAGTTATATATTGTTAATATATATATATGTATTATATATATAGTTATATATTGTTAATATATATATATGTATTATATATATAGTTATATATTATTATTATATACATTTATATATGTATTATATATATAGTTATATATTATTATTATATACATTTATATATTATAATTTTATGTATTTATATATTATTATTATACATATTTATCTATTATTATTACATATATTTATACATTATTATTACATTATTATATATCATTACATATATATATTTATATACTATTATTACATTAATATATATTATTATTATTATTACATTATTTAACAACTAACAAGGTGTTTTCGTAATTACCACTTTAAAAATTATGAAAACTTCATAATTAAATCGTAAAAATAGTCCTAATAACACCATGTGGTTGCGGAATGAAAATAATTCATTTCCAAAAGGTAAGAAGACTGTCCTCCCCAAAGTCGATCCAGATCACGTGGTCATATTCATTTTCATTGGTCTGCGTACCAGGTAGCAATTAATGTTTTTCCTACACCACCCAATCCTGTCAGTTTGGAGGCATACGCTGATGCACTGATGACGACCATTCGTCTTTCGTGCTTTGAAATTTTTTCGTCGAATTCCTCAATTAGTAATGTAAATCCCATCTTTCTTCGGTGCAAGGATTTAGTCGAGTCCCTTTTGTCAACCCACGTAAAGGATTTTCAATATTTTGGAATTTTCAAGTTTTCTATCCGCCACTCGTGAAATTCCTTCAGTTTTATTTCCACAGTGTCCATTTTGAGTGTTTGGTAGTATGTCCAAGAATATATTGATTGAGAAGTCCTTTCTTTGTATTACTTTTACGATTTTCCCTGGCCTATTAAAAGTACATATATACATACGTTATTAACATTATTTATTAACCAGGCCTTTTCTGCAGTTCCTCAACTATCAGTTTGTCACCTAATTATATTTCCCGAGGCAGATTCTTTCTTGTAACGAATTCGAAAATTCATCATTTTTCCCCATCAATGTTTTCCTATATTGAAATATCAAAATGAATATCAAAGGGTTATTCTAAATTAGTGCTTGACTTTGCACATTTTAATATTTGAAACAAACCAATGGTACACCTTCGATTTCTTTTCGTTCATTTTAAGAAATTTTGTCATTTGCTTCAGATGCATCAAAATTGTAAATAAGTAATTAATGTTTTCGGATGAGCAAACAAAACCTTGAATTTTATTACCACAATGCTGGTTTCTGCTCTCCCTCAGGATGTCGAGAAATGTTAGGCAAACAAGTCCTCTCTTAGCGATATCCTCAATAATTTCGAATTTTTTGTTCTCATTTGCATCCTGTAAAATGGAAATATATATATTGTATTTAAGCATGGTTAAATCTAATGTTAATAATCTTAATAATCTATTTACTGTTTACTTTTAGCAGAGCTAGGATGATAGTTCCTTCAACCAAAATGCCAGGTTACTCAATGTATTGGCGCCAAGCAAAAATTTTCAATTAAAAATATTTTTTGAAAATCCACGAAACACACAAAATGGACACTGTGCAGATAAAATTGAAGGAATTTCACGACGGGCTGACAGAAAATTTGAATACCCCAAAATATGGATTAGCCGTTAGTGGCCGGAACAAAAGATCTTGACTGAGTTTTCACAGAAGGAAGATTGGAAAAAAATTATTAATTGAGGAATTACACGAAAGAATTTCAAAAGACGAAAACCGAATGGTCGTCATCTGTGAATCGGCGGATGCGTCCAAACGGACTGGATTAGGTGGAGTTGGCAAAACCTTAACAGCCACCTGGTATGCAAAGCACTAAAAATGAATTTGACCACGTGATCTGGATTGACTGTGGAGAGGACAGACATCTTCTTCTTCAAATTTCATATTGAAATTGAAAAGGTCAAATGAAAAGTCAGCTTATTTTCTCTCTCATTTTGGGAGATTATTATTTTGGACCGGTTGGGGCAAAATATTTGGTAAATCTGGAATGTTCTGTTCCAAATAGACCAAGTTTTGTTAATTGCTGCCAGAGTCTGCAAATTCAAAGCTCTCAATGATCACTGATATGAAATGTACCTGTATTATTACTGTATTAGTTATTGTAAGGGTTGTGTGTTGTTTATCCCATATTGTTGTAATTACGTATGTTACATAAATGTTGGATTCATGAATTTTCCTTCTTTATTGAGCGAATGAAAGATTTAGTAATAAATCCCACGTACTGTTTGAGAATTTTTGAAAAACTGCATATTACACTGATAAATTTTGTAATATTAAATCACTTTTAAGAATTTCAGAAGCTCAATGTACATAGAAGATCCAATTATTTGTGTAGTATTAGTTAATCAAGTAATTTTTAGGACTTTTTCAAAGGGATGAGACGAGAAACCCTGGTATATAGAGATAAGAGATAAGCACTCTATTTCATGAAACACACCTTGAACATGCATTGAAAGTAGAGCAACAACCTCGACTCCAATTGGGTCCTCTTTAATTAGGTCCACCTTCAATACGATGAGTTGGCAGTCGCATGCTTTATTGAAAATAAATTATCCCTTTGTTTCCAGAGATAGCGCTGAACTATCCTCATTCTATTATGAGTTGCTGTCTATTCAACAAACAGTTGTGCTTTGAATTTTGGAAATATTCTTTTCTCAATTCATCCCTTGCATATTTCGTAAAAGCTCCCTAACTAATAGTAATATGAATTGAACGATCATTCTAGATAATTTACAACAAGTTCTCTTCTTAAATTTCTTAGGAGAACCTTAAATACTTACAATTTCTTCATTTTCATTTTGCGAAATAATTTCGTTTTGGAGTAAGTGTACAAGAATTGTGTCCAAATTTGTGATGTTGCTGGCCAAGTAAAGCAAATTTTGTCTTATTTTCTTATCCATTTTAGATATTTTACAGGCAGCATACCAGAATCAAAAGGAGTGGCAAATAACTAAAGATGAGTTGTAATCCTAGTTGTTATCTTTTTATCTCATTTCTCTTATCATTGACTTTTCCGACTGAAGGCTGACGAATATATTCGCATTCTGTTAAACTAGGTGTGAATAATGAACTATATGAGCTGAAGTTTCATAAATACTAAATGCTCTTAACTACTATGCTGATTAACCGCTTTGAAAATAAAGGTGTCAGTGCTCAATGTCAGTCAATCAAAGTTTATTCAAGTGCAACACCAATTCCGCACAAAAGTATTTGCTCTTTTTTCAGCTGAACGTACAGAAGACAAACTAATCAATTAAAACCTGAGCCAAAAGGCACTCTGCATCTTTACTGAGTTAAAATCCATTACTATATATTTACTATACATTTACTATATATTACAATACATTTACCATATATTACTATACATTTGCCATACATTACTATACATTTACCATATATTACTATACATTTGCCATACATTACTATACATTTACCATATATTACTATACATTTGACATACATTACTATACATTTACCATATATTACTATACATTTGCCATTATAATACAGTACGGTCAATATATATCACTATATACGGTATATAATATATAATAGTATATACACTTATATTTAACAAATAGAAAATACATCATAATTCATCAACTAAATTAATTAATAGGGTTTATGATGCAACTAACAAGGTGTTTTCGCAATTACAACGCAAAAAATTATGAAAACTTCATAATTATTAAATTTTAAAAATAAGAATAATAACACCATGTTGTTGCGGAATGAAAATACTTCATTTCAAAAAAGTTAAGAAGACTGTCCTCCCCAAAGTCGATCCAGATCACGTGGTCATATTTATTTCCACTGATCTGCGTACCAGGTAGCAATTAATGTTTTTCCTACACCACCCAATCCTGTCAGTTTGGAGGCATCCGCTGATTCACTGATGGCGACCATTCGTTTTTCGTCCTTTGAAATTCTTTTGTGCAATTCTTCAATAATAATTTATCTCCCATCTTTCTTCTGTGTAAAGACTCAAAAATCAAAATCTTTGGTCAGGCCATCATAATAGTTTTTCAATATTATGGGGTTTTGAATTTTTCGGTCAACCCCTCGTGTAATTCCTTCAATTTTATTTCCAAAGTGTCCATTTTGTGTTTTTGGTAGTACTTCCTAGAATATATTGATTGCGAATTCCTTTCTTTGTGTTACTTTGAGGGAATTGACATTTTTTTTGAATGGAGTGGTTTCCCTGTCCTATTAAAAGTAAATATACTTGATCAACATAATTTATTAACCGCGGCCAAATTTGGCCACTTTAGTTTAATACAGCTTCGATTTTTTGCCTTCATTTTAGGAAATTTTGTCATTTTGCTTCAGATGCATCATTCCAAATAAATTATTAATGTTTTCGCCGTTTTCGGCTAAGTAAACAAAACCTTGAATTTTATTACTGTAATGTAGGTTTATGGTCTCCCTCAATATGTCTTGAAATGTGCAGATAGGCAAGTCCTTTCTTTGTAATTCCCTCAATAACTTCGAATGTTTTGTCTGAGCTGTCTCTTTTGCTTCCTGTAAAATACAAATATATATGGTATTTATAAGCATGGTTAAATCTAATGTTAATAATCTATTTACTTTTAACAGAGCAAGGAAGACACTCCATTCAACCAAAATGTCAGGTTACTCAATGAATTACAAAGAAAGAATTTTCAATTCAAAATGTTTTTGAAAATTTTAAGAAACTTACAAAATGGACACTGTGCAGATAAAATTGAAGGAATTTCACCAAAAGTGAACAGAAGTCTTGAAAACTCCAAAATATTGAAAAATCGCTGGTGACCTGACAAAGAGACTTTTACTGAGTCTTTACGCCGAAGGAAGATTGGAGATAAATTATTAATTGAGGAATTACACGAAAGAATTTCAAAAGACGAAAACCGAATGGTCGTCATCTGTGAATCGGCGGATGCGTCCAAACGGACTGGATTAGGTGGAGTTGGCAAAACCTTAACAGCCACCTGGTATGCAAAGCACTGAAAATGGATTTGACCACGTGATCTGGATTGACTTCGGAGAGGACAGTTTCCTTCGTCTCCAAATTTCAATTTGATTCATGAACATTCTGGTAATGCCGATATGGTGAAACTCTGGAACAAAATTGAAATTGGAAAGAAGGGAATGAAAATTCAGTTTACAATTTCTTCTCTTTCATTTTGGGAGATTTTGGACCCGTTGGGGCCAAATATTTGGTAAATCTGTAATGTTCTGTTCCAAATAAATCGAGTTTGGTTAGCTGCTGTCAGGGTCTGCAAATTCAAAGTTCGTAATGAGCACTGATGTGAAATGTACCTGTATTATTACTGTATTAGTAATTGTAAGGGTTGTGTGCTGTTCATCCCATATTTTTGGGTTTACGTATGTTACATAAATGTTAGATTCGTGAATTTTTCCTCTTTTTTGAGCGAATGAAAAATGTAGTAATAAATCCCAGGTACTTTTTGGAAATTTCTGAAGAAATGTATATTTCATACTCATGAATATCGTAATATTAAATCACTTTTAAGAATTTTAGAAGCTCAATGTACATAGAAGATCCAATTATTTGTGGAGCATTAGTTAATCAAGTAATTTTTAGGACATTTCTATGGGATGAAACGAGAAACCCTGATTCAGCATGCAGATAAAAGATAAGAACACTCCATTTGATGAAACACACCTTGAATATACATTGAAAGTGGAGCAACAACCTTTACTCCAATTGGGTGCACTTCAGTTAGGTCCACCTTCAATCTGATGAGTTGGCATTTGCATGCTTTCCTGAAAATAAATTATCACTTGGTCTCCAAAGGTAGCGCTGAACTATCCTCATTCTTTTACGAGTTGTTGTTTAACAAACAGTTGTGCTTCGACTTTTGGGAATTCTTTTCTCTATTCATCCCTTGCGTATTTCGTGAAAGTTATCAATATAAAATCCCTAATTGATGAGGAATATAAGTTCAGTGATCATTCTAGAGAATTTTTACAAGAAGATAAGACATCTTCTTGTAAAAATTCTCTAGAATGATCACGAAGAAGTTTCTTAGAAGAAATTGAGAAACACGGTCAACTGATTTATCTTCGGTAAGCAATAACAATTCCATGCAATTCTTACTACTGACAATTAACATATGGACAGTAATGGCTGGAAAGATATTCGAGATAAGGATGAAACTAATTTTATTTAATTGAACCGGTAGAACTAAGAGGCACCCCCCCCTAAGGTGGATTTGGCACCCCAAATATATCTACATTGACGTTTGTTTATTCAGTAGTGCAACTACTGTATGCCATTGGACTGTCTGTCTGTGAGTTAGTCAGTTAGTTAGTCAGTTAGTTAGTTAGTCAGTTAGTTAGTTAGTCAGTTAGTTAGTCAGTTAGTGAGATAGCGCTGTAACTTACGAACGGTTAAGCTTTTTTGGTATCTGTTTTCATATTATGAAAATATGAGTTCTCCTTATGAACAGGTTCGTAAATGAGCAAAATTGGGTAACGTCTTCCCCTTATAGGGGAAGGTTAAACTGTTCGTACTATACGTATGTTATGTATTGGATGGTGTGTGTATGTTGTGGTATGTGTCGCAGTCTGTGCTGGCGACCACTATATGTCGTAGTCTGAGCTGATGACCCGTCTTTTGAATAAATTTAAATAAATTCAAACATTTTTGAATAATTTGAAATATTTTCAAACTTTTTTAAATAGTTTGAAATAATTTCAAATTTTTTAAATAAATTAAAAATATTACGGTTGCACTACTGTGATATAGCCGTTTTGTAATGGTTTATTTTTATTAGCTTAGGTTAGAAATATGGTCGCCGTAATAGGGGGTGCAAATCTATTTTGAGGGTGCCTTTTAGTACGACCTAAAAATGCATAAAAATGGTGCTCAATTTAATAGGACGCTCCTCACAGGTAAACCTTGTTGCAATATGAAATACAAGCCGATCAGCCCCAAGGAGTGTTCACCTAAAACTGACCCGCAAAGCAAATCGAAGATTTGCAGAAACGAATGTAGCTTTCATTTTTTATCAATGCAGTTGAACTTTATTAAAAGTAGAATTTTTAAAAGTCCGCGCCCATTCTGCTCTAAGCCAATGAGCATTTCAGCTACACAGAAAACAAAATTGGGCATACAGAAGACAAATAATCGTCGACACTTCCATTAATAAAGGAATGTATTCAAGTAGTATTTCAGGTTG
The DNA here is from genome assembly GCA_020352615.2 of Yoshiicerus persimilis. Classification (NCBI taxonomy): domain Eukaryota; kingdom Metazoa; phylum Arthropoda; class Collembola; order Entomobryomorpha; family Tomoceridae; genus Yoshiicerus; species Yoshiicerus persimilis. Next base: position 779,496 of record CM036943.2, read on the forward strand.
TGTTAATAATCTTTTTAATGACACTAAAATTATATTTATTGCAAAATATTAATTGTGCAAATTATTCTACAAGTTAGCAAAACATGAACCTGAGAAAATATGCTTACAAATTATACAAATCCCACTAATCACAGAAATGCAGCCAAAAATCACCGCCGTTTATAATTATTAATCTGCTCGTGTTAAGTTTCCTGTTCAAAAATGCCGCTCAATAAGTACAGTTCATCAAAGTCTTTTCTTTCAATGGCTTTTCCCGTGCCTTCGTGGAATAAATAATAATCTGATTGTCGGTCCACTTGTTTGGAGAGAAGGGAATTCCTGAAATCCTTGTCATGCCAGGCAACCCATCCAATTGCAACGGTCGGTATTTTCTTTAGCAACAATTGAATCAAATCATCTGGTTCGTATGAAACATGATTAAGGACGAGTTGTTTTATTTGGAAGTGAGTCAATATTTCCTCCACTTCTTTCATAGGAAATCCTAAAAGAATTAATCTGTTCAAATGAATCACTCCTCCCTTTAATCTTGTCACATAATCTGCTTTATCTATTCTGATAATTTCGATACTTGGGGGAAGGACATCCACACTCACCTCTTTCATTTCTGTTAAATACAAGTGAGTCAATTGGGTGGAACGAAAGTGAGACAAATCAGAGTTCTTTCCATATGCCAATTTCAAATATTTTAAGTTTGGTAGGTCAACTTCTCCACTCACAAATACTTTTGTGTCAATTAGTAAGAGTTTTTCGAGTGATGGTGGAAGAATGGACAGATCCAATGTACGATTTACTATCCTTGATCTTTTGATGTTGACTCTTCTTTTGTCACCCGTTGATTTCAAACTCACAATATTCACATTATATAAGTGAAGATATTCCATGTTGGCAGATTCCTCACTCAGGTCAATCGATACGTTCTTCGTAAGATCATCGCAGTAGAGTTCCAATCGATTCATTTTGTGGAAATCGATGAATTCAGTGACCTTGACATTTGGTAATTCTTTTCCATTCTTAAGAAACGAAACATACCATAACTCCAATTCTGTTGGGCAGATTCGATTTACAGAATTCAAATTCAATGAACAACCATGACCAAGAACGACATTTTCAAAGGAGGAAATGGATTCCAATAATATTTCTGAGTAACTGAAAGAGACTTCTACTGTGTTGATTATCTTTGGAATCCCTTGACTGACTTCACTCTTTGTGTCTGTTGGATTTCCATGTGTGAAGTGCACTCTCTCTGAAAGTGACTTCTGTATTTCATTGAAAGTACTGAGGAGGGGACGAGACAAATCAACAGAACAAGAGTCTAATTCTATTCTCTTTTTGACCCCACCTAATACAAGATTCAACATCCGTCCTACATTCCAAAGAGTATAGTTAGAGTGGATTAAATTGGAATAGAGAATTCTCACTAATGGAGTCATCCTCTCTTCCGAAGGAATCATCACAAAAGACTTTCTCTCTTCCAGGATTTCTTTTACTCTTTCATTGTTGTTGTCCATTGTCCACAGAGATACCAACAAGTGACCTCCGACTAAATCTTTCGTCACTTCCTTTCCCAACTTCAATAGTCCCATTTCCACTATACCCGTAACTTCTTCTAATTGTTTGTTGTACAACTGTTCCAGAACCATTATGTTCTCTTCCAACTGTTGATTCTTCTCCAGGCAAATTGCATAATTAAATTTCGATGTATTAGTGTTGATTTCTTGGTCAATGAATCTGGATAAAAGAACAGATTCGCCAAATCTCTCTTCCTTTATTACGTAATTCAGAATGTCCTTTAAGGAGACAATTTTTAGTTCTTGTAGTAATCCAAAGGCATTTTCCTCAAGAACATCCTCAATTCTTCCTAATCGAAAATACAAATGGAAGCGTAAATAGGCGACTTGACATTGTGTGGGTTCCGTGCCTAAATCTACAATCTTTCCATACGCAACGGCTTCTGTTGGTGATTTTTTGTAACTTAATAGAATTTCTGCTGCAATTGTCTCATCCGTCTTCTTGGTTTCGTTTTTCATAAACAAAGGTGTTAAGACGTTTACTGCCTCCTCCAACCGTCCATTCTCGCTCAAACAAATTGCATAATTAAACTTTGTTGTCGTTGAATTAATTTCTTGGTCGATGAATTTGGCCAATTGCACGGATTCCTCGAATCTCTTCTCTTTTAAAAGTTTCTTGAGTTGTTGTTGATCTAGCAGTTGCGCTTTGACTTTAGGGAATTCTTTTCTTAACTCATCGCTTGCATATTTCGTGAAGGGAAGAAGTTTGTAGTCCAGGAATCCGTTACAGCCAAGGATCTTTCTCAGCGTCTCGTTCTCTGACTCTCTGCAATTGTGACGGATCACTTGTTGTAACAATCGGTGAATACTCAACATATCCATTTCTGTCTTGATTCTACTTCTTCGGAGGATTTTATTTTTGATTCCTTCATCGTAAGGAGTTTCCTGAACTGTTCCACTTTTACTAACCAAAGAGTACTTTTCCAACAAATCAATAGCTCCTTTCAAGATATTCAATTCTATTTTCATTATTTTCATGAGGAATTTAGATTGGATATTGTCTGGTCGAATGTATCCTAAAATCATTAAAATGTCATTAACACTTTTTCCGTTTTTCTCCTTTTCTATCAAATCCAAAGAGATTTTAATATTTCTGTTGATCGTCCTTTCATAGTCGTCAAACTTGGTATCCACAATGTTTCCCACGTCTTTCGAAGATGTTTCTTCAATGTAATTCTGTAAATCAATTTCCCCCATATTTAAGGCCGCTACCGCTAATTGAGTAGCTAAAGGAAGATACCCAAGTAAATTGCTTAATTCCTTTAGCTGGTGTTCTGTGTGTTGTATTTCTTCATTCAAATAGGTTTTCAGGAATTCCAGACTCTCCGTTTCCCCAAAAATGGATAATTCCAACCGAGAAATTTTTCCATATCCAACATTTTGAGTTCCCCAGTCCAGACTTCGCGATGTTATCACACAATAAAAGTTCTCCTTGAATTTCGGGAGGACTTCTTTAATGCCCTCTTCTCCCTTATAGCTCTCCGCATTGTCGAATATAAACAGACATTTGAATTCCTTCAAAGCCTCGTAACATTTTATAGAAAATTCCTCAACAGTCGATAATTCGTCTCTCTTGCTGATATCCAAATCTCTAGCTAAACTTTCAAATGATTTCAAAAGACTGTCCTCTCCACAGTCAATCCATATAACGTGGTCATATTCTCCTTCATACTGAAGACCGTACCACGTGGCTGTTAACGTTTTGCCCACACCACCCAACGCAGTCAGTTTGGAGGCGTCTAGAGATTCGCAGATAACTAACATTCGTTTTTCATCGGAGGAAACTCTTTCGTGCAGTACCTCAACTAATAATTTATTTCCAATTTTTCTTCGTTGTAAAGACTTAATCAAAACCTTTTTTTCCGGCCACCAAACATTTTCCAAAATTTTCGGTTTTTCAAGCTTTCTTGCAGCTCCTGGTGAAATTCTTTCAATTTGATCCGCGCAATGTCCATTCTGTGTGTTTCTTAGAATTTCCAAAAATAAGTTGATTGGGAAATCCTTTCTTTGCAATATATTAAGTAACTTGACATTTTGGTTGAATGGAGTGTTTTCGTTTCTCTATCAACAATAAATACAATTCATAAAACTAAAAACTAGTTTAGTAAAACAATATTTAACTATGATCAAATCGACATAAATTTATAGTTACTTACAGTCTCATCACACTCATTTAGGGAAAAGACGTCGTTTTCTTGTAGATACAGGAGAATAGTGTCCAAATTTGTGAGGTTATAGGCCAGGTAAACCAAATTCGGTGTGATTTTATTGTCCATTTTTGGTAAGCAGCGAAAGAACACAAAAATATATGCAAAATGGCTGAATGGCTGATGAGGTGTGAATTGGCGTGAATAATAAGTGATATGAATTGAAGCTTGATAAATTCTGGTGAGTTATGGATAAAGGTGCTTCAACTGTTTTTATATACTGATATAACTTTATATAGCTTACTATACTATTATAATATAACCTTATGTAGCCTACTGTATTATATGTAACCTTATATAGCTTACTATATTATTTTATAGCCTTATATAGCCTACTATATTATTATATAACCTTATATAGCCTCCTATATCATTATATAACCTTATATAGTCCACTATATTATTATATAAGCCTTATATAGTCTCCTATATTATTATTTAACCTTAGAAAAGGTGGGGCAAAACGTTTGGTAAATGTGTAATGTTCTGTTTGAAATAACTAAATTTTGGTTAATTGCTATCCGGGTATCCGTTTTAATTCTGTAGTGAGAAGGGTGGTTAGTGGTTTGTAAATTCTTTGAGGTCTGATGTGAGTGTATCTGTATGCCTGTATTATTAATTGTAAAGGTTATGTGCTATTTATTCCAATACTGTCATTATTACGTATGTTGTATGTTGCAGTCATGAATTTCTCATATTCTTGAGAGAATGTAAAACTTAGTAATAAATCCCAGGCACTGTTTGTGAATTTCTGAATAATTGCATATTAAATACACGAATATCGTAATATTAGATAACTTTTAAAAATTTTAGAAGCTCAATGCAGAAATTCTAATTATTTGTTTATCATACGGCCACGTTTAGGGTTTTTCCATGGGATGATACGAGAAACCCTGGTTCAGCTTGGAGATAAGAGATAAACAGTCCATTTCATGAAACGCACCTTGAACATGCATTGAAAGAGGAGCAACAACTTCTACTCCCATTGGCTGCCCATCAATTAGGTCCACCTTCAATTTGATGAGTTGGCAGTCGCATGCTTTTTGCAAATAAATTATCCCTTGGTCTCCAAAGGTAGCGCTAAACTGTCCTCATTCTGTTTCACGTTATGTTTCACATTTATTTACAGTCCTCACCTCACAAACATTAACGCGATTAACAATTCTCAGAACCTTTCTGGCTATAATTTGCAGAATGGAAAAACAATCTGCAGTTTTAAACCGCTAGCGCTGTCGGGGGAATTCTTTAATTGTTGGTGGAAACTTGAATAATTTTCTGTACTTACTGCTTATCTTTTTTCTTCAATTTTGCAAAGTTTCACTATTTTTCTAGCAAAAGCTCTTTGGAAATTAGGAATTCTTTAACTTTTGGTTGAAATTGGAATAGTTTTGTCATGGCTTATCTTTTTTGCTAGTTTTCACACATATGCGTAGCATAGTAAAGTTTTCAGCTTTATAATAGTGAAAATTAACTAATAAATTTGATTATTTTATTTTATGGGAAAGTAAGTTTCTGTTATTCTTCAAGGAATAAGGAAATGAAAGCTTTTATTTTGCTAACACAATTGTCAAGCAAACTAAACATAAAAAGTGTATCTAAATATTATAATGAGATCTGGATATTTCGGTTGAACAGTTGAATATAAATTATTAGCATGCTTTTAGAATTATCTGCGATTCAGTCTAACCAAAAGAATTTTGCAACTTCATATGCTTTGCTTGAGTTGTGCTGAATATTTGTGTTGCTGTGTTTTGTTGACTTGATATGAAGTGAGTGTAATCTAGGCTAATAAAATAATTTAATTAAAAATTGTATTATTAAAATAATTTAATAACTTAAAGTTTATTCAAGTGGAATTTCAATTCCATACAAAGGCATTTACTCCATTTTCAGCTGAACGTACAGAGGCAAGCTAATCAATTAAAGTTTAAGCCAGAAGGGCACTCCGAATTTCTACCAAGTTTTCGATTACATTTACTATATAATACAGTACGGTCACTATAATATATCACTATACGGTATACAATACATAATAATAATATACACTTATTTTAACAAATAATATTTTAAGAGTTAAGAAGACTGTCCTCCCCACAGTCGATCCAGATCACGTGGCCATATTCATTTTCATTGAGGTCCGCATACCAGGTGACAGTTAATGTTTTTCCCACGCCAACCAATCCTGTCAGTTTGGACTCATCCGCTGATTCACAAATGTCGACCATTCGGTTTTCGTCCTTTGAAATTCTTTCGTGCAATTCCTCAATTACAATGTATCGCCAATCTTTCTTCGGTTTAAAGACGCAATGAAACCCTTTTTATCAGGCCACCAGGCTTTTCAATATTTTTGGATTTTTAAGTTTTCTGTGAGCCCATCGTGAAATTCCTTCAAATTTATTTGCACAGTGTCCGTTTGTGTATGTCGTAGTATTTCCAAGAATATATTGATTGGGAAATCCTTTCGGGGTGCTAATTTGATTTGATTTGACATTTTGTTTGAATGGAGTGTTTTCAATGCCCTGTTTAAAGTAAATATATACTTTATTAACATTATTTATTAACTCCAACCAAATTTGATTACAGATTATTGAATAACTTACAATGTCGTCACTCTCATTTAGTGAAATGGTGTCATTTTGCACTTTTGCACATTTTTCCCGTCGATGTTCCATTCGATGAGCAAGGAAGACACTCCATTCAACCCAAGTGTCAAGGTTACTCAATGTACTAAAAAGAAAGGATTTTCAAATTAAAATATTTTTGGAAATTTTAAGACACAAATGGACACTGTGCAGACAAATTTGAACGAATTTCTCGAAAAACGGGAAAAGGACTTAAAAAACCAAAAAAAAAAATGAAAATCCGTTGGTGGCCCTACCAAAAGATTTTGACTGAGTCTTCACAGAAGAAAGATTGGAGAGAAATTGTTAATTGAGGAATTACACGAAAGAATTTCAAAAGACAAAAACCGAATGGTTGTCATTTGTGAATCAGCGGATGCGTCCAAACTGACAGGATTGGGTGGAGTTGGAAAAACATTAACAGCCACCTGGTATGCAAAGCACTATGAAGATGAATATGACCACGTGATCTGGATTGAGTGCGGAGAAGACGGTTTCCTTTTTCTTCAAATTTCAAATTGAAATTGGAAAGAAGCAAGTGAAAAGTCAGATTTCAATTTTTTCTCTTTCATTTTGGAAGGTTATATTATTTTGGACCGGTTGGGACAAAACATTTGGTAAATCTGTAATGTTCAAAGTAGGCCAAGTTTGGTTAACTGCTGTCCGGGTCTGTAAACTCACTGATGTGAAATGAACCTGTATTCCTGCATTACTATTTTTCAGGGTTGTGTGCTGTAATTACGTATGTTACATAAATGTTGCATTCATGAATTTCTCCTCTTCCTAGAAGAATCCAATAGTTAATAAAAAATCCCTGAAACTATTTTTGAATTTCTGAAGAACTGCAAGTGTCATCCATTTTATGTCATGTCAATTTTAGAATTTCAATGTAGAAGTTCCAATTATTTGTATAATATTCGTTAATCTGGGGGCCATGCTTAGGACTTTATCCACGGGATGAAACGAGAAACCCTGGTATATGGAGATAAGAGATAAACACTCCATTTCACGATACACACCTAAAACTAAAACATGCATTGAAAGTAGAGCAACAACCTTTACTTCAATTGGTTCCATTCCAATTAAGTCCACCTTCAATCTGATGAGTTGGCCGTCGCATGCTTTTCTGCAAATAAACTTTCATTTGGTCTCCAAAGGTAGCGCTAAACTATGCTCATTCTTTTTCGGGTTGTGTTCCACATTTATTTGAAGTCCTAACCTCACCAACATGAATGTGATTAACAATTCCCAGAAGCAAAATTTTCTGGCCAAAAATTGCAGAATCGAAAAAAATCTGCACTTTTAGACTATTAGTGCTTTATGGCGTCAAATTTAGAGTTAGGAATTTATTGATAATTAGGAATCTAATTAGGAATCCTAGGGTTAGAAACTTGCTTGTTGAAACTTGAGTATTTCTGTGTAGCTTATGGTTTATCTTTTTTCTTCATTTTTGCCAAGTTTACCTTGCTTTTCTTGCAAAAAAATCTTTAAAAATCAGAAATTCGTTATTTTTTTATTGAAACGAATAGTTTTATTCAGTGTTCCTGGCTTATCTTTCTGCTAATTACACACATTTACTTAGTTTTCTTGCAGAAAACCCTAGAAATTGAGGAATTTATTAGTTGTTCGAAACTTAAATATATTTCTTTCAATGAAGCTGAATTGCGTTTTCTATGACTTATAAATATATTCATTTCCGCTAATTTTTACAAAAAGCAGAAACTTATAAGTACACATTAGAACACTAAAGTGTTGGCGATGAACTAAACAATACCGTCAAAGGGTAATAATAATGTAAGTAGAAAGTGTACGATAGTCAAATTTTGGGTTTCAGCATGGTGGAAATTAATTAATTAAACTCGTGGTAAATGTAAATAAAATTGAGCTAATATGATCATATATTTCAAGGCAAAGTAATTTTTTATTATTCTCCAAGAAATAAGGAAATGAAAGCCTTTATTTGGCTAACATGTTTGCCAAGCAAACTAAATATAAAAAGTGTCATCAGAATATTATAATGATATCTGAATTTTTTGGTTGAATTATTGAATATAAATATTTAGCTTACTTTTAGAATTATCTGCGATTCGGTCTTAGGGAAAGAATTGAGTTTCTGCTTCAGAGATTCGATGATAGGAATTTTTCTCGAAGATAATTGCTGCTAATAAAAAATTATCCAAAATCGCACAACTCATCAAAGTCTTTCCATTCAATAGCCTTTCCAGTGCCTTCATGGAATAAATAAAATTCTGATTTTCGGTCCACTTGTTTGGAAAAAGGGGAATTCTTGAAGTTATCACAACTCCAGTCAACTCTGCCAACTGCAATTATCGGTATTTCTTTGTGCACCAACAGAATCAAAACAACAGGGTTGTATGAATCAGAATGAAGGACGAGTTGTTTAAGGTTGAAATGAGGCAACGTTTCCTGCACTTCATTTATATGAAATCCAGACAGAATTAGTTTATCCAATTGAATGACTCCACCCACTATTCTTGTCCCAATTCTATATTTTTTATCTATTCTGACAACATTGGTTTTTATTCGTGGGAGGAAATCGACATTCACTTCTTTCATCCTATTCAAGTACAAATGTGTCAATTCGAGTGTACGAAAATGAGACATCTGTGACATATCATCCAATTCCAAATATTTTAAGTTTGGTAGGTCAATTCCTCCACTCACGAATACTTCTGAGAGAAATAAGAGTGAGAGTTTTTCAAGTGATGGTGGAAGAACGGACAGATCCAATGAACAGGTTTCTATTCTTGCTTCTGTGATATTGACTCTTCCATTATTGCCATCCGCTGATTTCAAATTCACAATATTCACACCAATTAAGCGAAGATATTCCATGGTGACAGATTCCTCCTCACTCAAGTCTATCGACAGATTCTTTTTGACAGAATAACAAGTGAGTTCCAATCGACTCATATTGTGAAAATCGATGAATTCATTGATATTGGTATTTAGTAATTCTTTTCCGCTCTTAACAATCGAAATATTCGATAGTGTCAATTCTGTTGGGGAGATTCGATTCCCAGAATCCAAACTCAGTGAACAATTAGACAGGTTGATATTCTCAATGGATGAAATGGATTTCAATGAT